>JAWQFJ010000117.1:13036-68036 GCA_034096865.1 Theodoxus fluviatilis | reverse complement strand
AAAAACTTACAAGGTAATCAGAAGCAACACAGATATAAGACGCATTGAAGGCCACTGAAAATATATGTTTGAGCTGAGGATTTTAGAATACGCTTACATTTTAAAATTTTCTCTTACGCCGTTTTCAAACGAGACGTATTGAGTAATTTTTACACAAGCGTGACTGTGCCGAAAGGTGGTGGCAAGAACGTACGTGACGGGAAGGGATAAATTGGTAAGCTTCAGCATTGGCATTGTCCAATACATGCCCCGAACGTTCAACCATATTGTCATAAGCGTTGTCAAAAGAAGACAATTTGAACCCTATAATGCTTATTTTGTCAACCTCTCGACTGAAATGCGAAACAAAACACTAATAACAGCTGCTCTAAACAGTAATAGTTACACATCCTGACAGGTTTGTCTGCTGAGACCTAAGAGAGCCTTCCCCGCTATGCAGTCTACTAAAGTTACTAATTCCCTTATTTCTTTTCGAGGTTTCGAGACCATGACGAGCAGTCAATGTGACTGGTTGAAAGAAAAAAGCGTACACTTGCAAAGATCACTCAATAAGTTTTTTGCCATGACTGTCCTAAATGAAGCTTTTCTCAGCATTTCTACATTTTATCACAGACCCAGAGCCACGTGATGGATGCGATGTTGTGTCATCCGCAAAACTTGGGTTCGTCTGTCTTAAATTAATATAGTGCCACCTTTTATCAGCTTAGCAGAAATTGAGGGCTGTACGAGCCGGGAATAAGCAAAGGAGTCAGTTATACACACTCTATTTAGACAAAAGTGTCCCCGGAAATTCACCCACTACTGCGCATTTTTAATCGCAAATTAAATCATGTGACTGTGTGAATGAACAGACTGAGAAAAATCCTCGGTGAATTAAAATTAGGATGGAAAGAGAATGAGGGGGAAGAGCAGAGCAGGAGGAGGAGGAGGAGGAAGAGGAAAAGGAGGAGGGGAGAAAGGGGGACGAGAAGGGGGAAGGAGGAGGACGACGATGACGACAGCATAGACCCGGAGGAAGAAGAAAAGGAGAAGACGGTAGAGAAGATGAAGGATGACGAGGACAAAGATAAAGAAGGCGAAGAAAGAAAATTACTGGAGGAGAAACACGAAAAAAAGGAGGAGGAGAAAGAGGAGGAAAAAGAATAAGAGAAGGATGATGAAAAAGAAGAGAAAAGAAATAAGGAGGAGGAGGAATACGAGGAGGAAGTGGAGGAGGAGGACGAGGAGGAGAAGGAGGAATAGGAGGACGAGGACAAGAAGGAGAAAGAGAAGGAGGACGAGAGAGGAGGACGAGAAGGAGGAGGAGGAGGAGTGAATAGGAGTGAGGAGGAGAAGGAGAAGGAGGAGGAGTGAGTAGGAGGAGAGGAGGAGGAGGAGGAGGAGGAGGAGGAGGAGGGAGGAGGAGGAGGAGGAGGAGGAGGAGGAGAGGAGGGGAGGAGGAGTTGAGGAGGAGGAGGAAGAGGAAAAGGAGGAGGAGGAGGAAAAGGAGGAGGAGCAGGAGGAGGAGGAGGAGGAGGAGGAGGAGGAAAGGGGAGAGAGGAGGAGGAAGGGGGAGGAGGGAGAGAAGGGGAGAGGAGGAGGGAGGAGGGAGGAGGAAAGGGGGGAGGAGGAGGAAAGAGGAGGAGGAGGAGGAGAAGGGGGAGGAGGAGGAGGAAAGGGGGAGGAGAGGAGGAAAGGGAGGAGGAGGAGGAAGGGGAGGAGGAGGAAGGAGAGAGGGGAGGAGGAGGAGGAGAGAGGAGGAGGAGGAGGAGGAGGAGGAGGAGGAGGAGGGGAGAGGAAAGGAGAGGAGGGAGGAGGGGAGGAGGAGGTGGAGGAGGAGGAGGAGGAGGAGGAGGAGGAGGAGGAGAAGGAGGAGGAGGGAGAAGGAGAAGAGGAGGAGGGAGTAGGAGAAAGAGGAGGATGGAGAACGAGGAGGAGGAGTAGGGAGGAGGAGGAGGAGGAGGAGGGAGGAGGAGGAGGAGAGGAGGAGGGAGGAGGAGGAGAGGAGGAGGAGGAGAGGAGGAGGGGAGGAGAGGGGGAGGAGGAGAGGAGGAGGAGGAGGGGAGGAGGAGGGAGGAAAGGAGGAGGAGGGGAGGAGGAGGGAGGAGAGGAGGAGGAGGGGAGGAGGAGGAGGAGGAGGGGGAGAAGGGGAGGAGGAGGAGGAGGAGGGAGGAGAGGAGGAGGAGGGGAGGAGGAGGAAGGGAGGAGGAGGAGGAGGAGGAGGAGAGGAGGAGGAGGAGGAGGGCAGGAAGAGGAGGAGGAGGGAGGAGGGGAGAGGAAGAGGATGAGGAGGGGGAGGAGGGAGGAGGAGGAAGGAGGCGGAGGGAGGAGGAGGAGGGGAGGAGGAGGGAGGAGGAGGAGGAGGAGGGAGGAGGGGAGGAGGAGGAAGAGGAGGAGGAGGGGAGAGAAGGAGGAGGAGGAGAGGAGGAGGCAGGGAGGAGAGGAGGAGGGGAGGAGGGGAGGAGAGGAGGAGGAGAAGGAGGAGGAGGAGGAGGAGGAGGAGGAGGAGGAGAGGAGGAGGAGAGGAGGAGGAGGAGGAGAGGAGGAGGAAGGAGGAGGAGGAGAAGGAGAGGAGGAGGAGGAGGAAGAGGAGGAGGAGGGAGGAGGAGGAGTAGGAGGAGAAGAGGAGGAGGAGAGGAGGAGGAAGGAGGAGAGAGGAGGAGGAGAGGAGAGGAGGAGGGAGGAGGAGAGGAGGAGAGAGAGGGAGGAGGAGGAGGAGGAGGAGGAGGAGGAGGAGGAGGAGGAGAGAAAGGACGAGGGAGGAGGAGGAAAGGACGAAGGAGGAGGAGAGGAGGAGGAGGAGGAGGAGGAGGAGGAGGAGGAGGGGGAAGAGGAGGAGGAGGAGGAGGAGGAGGAGAGGAGGAGGAGGAGAGGAGGAAGAGGAGAGGGAGAAGAGGAGGGGAGAAGAGGAGGGGGAGAGGAGGAGGAGGAACGGGGGGGGAGGGGGAGAGGAGGAGAGGAGGGAGGAGGAGGAGGAGGAGGAGGAGAGGAGGAGGAGGAGGAGGAGGAGGAGGAGGAGGAGGAGGAGGAGGAGGAGGAGGAGAGGAGGAGGAGGGAGGAGGAGGAGAGGAGGAGGAGGAGGAGGGAGGAGGAGGAGGAGGAGGAGGAGGAGGAGGAGAGGAGGAGGAGAGGAGAGGAGGAGGTGGAGGAGGAGGAGGGAGGTAGGAGGAGGAGGAGGAGGAGGAGGGAGGAGGAGGAGGAGGAGGAGGAGGGAGGAGAGAGGAGGAGGAGGAGGAGGAGGAGGAGGAGGAGAGAGGGAGGAGAGGAGGAGGAGGAGGAGGAGAGGAGGGAGGGAGGAGAGGAGGAGGAGGAGGAGGAGAGGAGGAGGAGGGAGGAGGAGGAGGAGAGGAGGAGGAGGAGGAGGAGGAGGAGGAGTAGGAGGAGGAGCGAGGACGAGGAGCGAGGACGAGGAGGGAGGAAGGAGGGGGAGGAGGAGGAGGACGAGGAGGAGGAGAGGAGGAGGAGAGGAGGAGGAGGAGGAGTAGGAGGGAGGAGGAGGAGGAGGAGGAGGAGGAGGAGGAGGAGGAGGAGAGGAGGGGAGGAGGAGGGAGGAGGAGGAGAGGAGGAGGAGAGGAGGAGGAGGAGGGAGGAGAGGAGGAGGAGGAGGAGAGGAGGAGGAGGAGGAGGAGGACGAGGAGTGAGGAGGAGAGGAGGAGTAGGAGGATGACGAGGAGGACAAGGAGGAGGAGGAGGAGGAGGTGGAGGAGGTGGTGGGGGGAGGAGGGGGGAGGAGGGGGGAGGAGGGGGGAGGAGGAGGGGGGAGGGGGCAGGAGGGGGGGAGGGGGGAGGAGGATGATGAGGAGGAAGAGGAGGAGGAGAAGGAGAAGGAGGAAGAGGAGGAGAAGGAGAAGGAGGAGGGGGGAGGGGGAGGAGGGAGGGGTGAGTGGAGGGGCGAGGGATGGAATGGTGGGGGTAAGGAGGGGAAGGGGGATGTGGGGGACGGGGGGAGAGAGGGATGGAGGGAGTGGATGGGGGGATGGGTGAGGCGATGGGGGGCAGGGGGGGTGAGGGAATGGGAGGATGAGGGACGGGGTTGAGGGAGGGTATGGGGAGGATGGGGGATGGGAGTCGGGGAGATGGGGGTTACGGGTGACGGGGTAATGTGGAGATGGAGAAGGGGAGGGAGGACCGGGGTATGGGGGATGGGGCGTAGGGTATTGGGGATGGGGGGGATAAGGAGATGGCAGAGATGGCGGGGGTGGTGGTGGTGGGTAGATGGAGCAGCAGTAAAAATGAACGATCATCAAAAGGAGGAGCTCCAGAAACAAGAACCGCAGGAGGATCTTGATTGATATAAAAAGAGGAAGATGCAGGAACAGTATAACCCCGAGCAGAGGAACACCAGTGGCTGGAAGTGGAAGAGCGAGAGGAAAAGCAACAACCAGGAAAGGCTTAAAGAATTGTCAACAATAAAATCATCGATAAGGAGAAAGAACAAGACCCGGAAGAGGATGACTCAAGGGAGAAAGAAGGGAAAAGGAGCAGCAAGAAGTGGAGGGGTAGCGGGAATAGAAGGGAGAAGAGGAAATGAAGAAGTATGACCTATGAAGGAGGGGGAAGAGGTTAGGGATGATGAGAAGCAGGAGAGAGTGGAGCAAGATGAGGTGTAGAGCCAAAAGTAGCAAGAGCACGAGGAGCAGAAGATGACGTAACTGAAGGAGGAACAGGAATAGAAGAAACACGGGAGGAGGAGGAGGTGCAGAAGCAGCAGAGGAAGCAAGAGTACATGTAGTAGCAGAAGAATGAGAAGCAGTAAGAATAGCACGAGAGACAGGTGTGGGATTAAAAGGAGGATGTGCAGAAAAAGGAGGAATAGTTTACGAAATATTAATACTTTGCAACTTACAGGTGCAGCTGTTGCCATAATCGGTATAGCCTTGTGCACATTGTCCATGGCAGATCTTCATAGCACTTGCTGGAAAAGAAAGCAATTGGCAATTAGTGATGTGCACCTACGCTATGAAATGGACGAACTGTTTATTCGGAAGAAAGTTAAGGAGATTATACGATTTTGAAAATACCATTGCCATTTATAAAAGATTCATTTCATGAAGGAACCGTCAGCCCTATCACTATTATTATTATTATTATTATTATTATTATTATTATTATTATTATTATTATTATTATTATTATTATTATTATTTTTATTATTATTATTATTATTATTATTATTATTATTATTATTATTATTATTGTTGTTGTTGTTGTTGTTGTTGTTGTTGTTGTTGTTGTTATTATTATTATTGTTGTTGTTGTTGTTGTTATTACGATGACGGTGGCGAAGATGACGACGATGACGATGACGACGATGACGATGACGATGACGACGACGACGATGACGACGACGACGACGACTACAATGATGATGATGATGATGATGATGATGATGATGATGATGATGATGATGATGATGATGATGATGATGATGATGATGATGATGATGATTGATTGATGATGATGACGACGATGATGACAACGACGACGACGATGATGCTGCTGCTGCTGCTGCTGCTGCTGCTGCTGCTGCTGATGGTGATGAATAACTAGTAAACAGAGTTTGGATGTCACTCTAGTGAAGGTTTTGTGGTTGCGAGTCGAGACAGGTGCGCGTCTGGATTTGATGTCGTCTTAGTAATTTTGTAGATCTTGTAACCATGGTAACTGTGCAGAGCTTGCAAACATGGTAACTGTGCAGAGCTTGCAAACATGGTAACTGTGCAGAGCTTGCAAACATGGTAATTGTGCAGAGCTTACAAACATGGTAATTGTGCAGAGCTTGCAAACATGGTAACTGTGCAGAGCTTGCAAACATGGTAATTGTGCAGAGCTTGCAAACATGGTAATTGTGCAGAGCTTGCAAACATGGTAATTGTGCAGAGCTTGCAAACATGGTAACTGTGCAGAGCTTGCAAACATGGTAATCCAGGGAACAAAGGTGGACACATAAGGTACGAAACAGCTATTCTTTTCAACAAGCGCAATCGTGAACAGAGTTATGTTTGGAAAGTTTTGTGAAGACAAAAACTGTCAAGTCACGAACGAAAACGTTTATCAGCTCGGTGTTGCAACAGTCCACTTCAGAGCAGCGTCGATGGTGGCATTTGGTGAAATTTGTTCACAACAAGAGAAGGATGACCAATGAAATCTGCCAATGCGGAGTTGCATGGGCAAGCTCTCGGAGAATGAACTCCTTCTTCAGGCCTAGTGGTTTGAGACTCGAAATTTGTTCAAACATCGTAAATCGTTTAGCGTCCCACCATACTGACGGTGTAACATCTACCGGATCGACGGCCAGTTTTGTCTCCCGCTGTCATGGTGTGTTTTTGTTGACCCACAGGCGACTAGCCGGTGGTTGGCGCAAGAGATCCTTTCCTTGTCGCCGGTGGTGACTGAATCCAGCAAGTCTTGTGCTATGGAGGCAGAGATGACAGGCGCACACACTGGAGCATTGATGGAAGTCCCGCTCAGTTACTTGATAGGGGATTCAAACAATCTCCGAACTGTGGCTGCCCACGACCCCACTCCATCACCTGCCCCCTAACCCTCACTCCTCCCCCCACCCCACCCCACTCCCACCTCAAGGACGTCCGTCTGGCTACTTTGAAACTCGAATACTATTTCGCGGCTAGTTAGGTTCGTTATCGCAAACCCGCGGAGCATGTAATAATTTACTTCTGGTTATGATTCAATTTCGAGCTGATTTTCTACCCTGCATTTGAAAGCTTTCAAAGGTATTTCCAACCGTGCAATGTATGACATCATTCGAGCCAGAAATCGCACACAACCGACAGTAGGTGAACACTTCACTGTGCCACATCAAACTTACTGAAAAGACAGTTATGTTCATGCCCTAGGCAGATGTGGCAGAGGAGACGACAGCAAGGGAAACAATTTCACTTGCCAGAGGGAGTGACGCAGACCAGGTAAATGAAATCACGAAGCCGAGAGGACGTCTCTGTCTCAAGAGTGAATCTCCTGACGCTGAAACGACACATCCGAGTTGGACGTCACCGAGACTAGATGGATGGAACGGGGAAGCAGAGACAGGACTCCGGGGAAGTCGTCACTTGGTCGGAGAGAAGAGACATCCACCACCAGGAAGGAGCTGCCCTCATCAGCAGCAGAAGGCACGCCAACACCTTGTTACGGTGGAAACCCATCAACAAACGCCTGCTCAATGCGAGGCTGAACTCCAAGTAATCCAGGCTTTTCCTTATTGTCGCCTATGCTCCCATCAACAACCATGATGAATAGAAACACATCAGGCTTTCAGCGCACTGCAAGCAGCTCTGAACAATATCCTCAGACACAACATCATGCTTTTGATGGGAAATTCAATGCACAGATCGGCACCAACAATAAGAATAGAGAGAGGTCATGGGACGACACAGTAAAGGTGACCTCACAGACAAAGGCGAGAGACTCATCGACCTATGTGAAGAGGTCGACTTCATCATTGGCGGCAACCTTTTCCACACACAAGACAACTCACAAAGTGACCTGGGCCCGTATCCAGAACGGCGAGTTATTTTAACCCCGATTTATCTCTCAACTCAGACGATTCCGAATGTCTGTTCCGCTCTCCCTTGGCTGGAAACCAGCATATATAGCAAAGCGCAACCTAGGATCCTCTGACGAGCGTACCTTATCTAACCGATCAAGATAACCCGGGGTTAGGGGATAAATCGAGTGTTATAAAGATAAATCGCCGTTCTGGATACGGGCCCAGGACACCACCTGGTGGAAAAGCCTAATCCCAGACGACCACATCGGGACGTGAGAATGATGTGACTCGCAGACGTTGGTAGTGATTGCAACCCACTGGTAGTGAAGCTGACTCTGAAGTAGGGGAAAACGAAGATCAGAAACAGCAGAAAGCAGCGCCTGGAAGTCGCCAAGCTGAAGGACTCGGCAGTTACGTGGGAATTCACCATCGCACTGAGGAACAGATTCAGCATACGACAACTGATGCATTGCTGACTATCGACAGCTGCAACAAAGGCATGATTGAAACCGCAACAAAAACCATAGAATACAGGAAGAGTGCCAAAACTGAGTGGATATCTGCAAAACATGGAAGGCTATAGAGGAGAGGAAACAGGGGAAGAAAAGACTTCTGCACTTCAAGTCACTCAGGCTGAAACCGAGAGCTCCAGCGGGGGAGAACCGTTGAGAGAGACCTGAGGAGCAGAGCGCAGACCTTGGAAACAGTCGCTAGAGCAGCAGCAGCAGCAGCAACCAGCCAGACGGAGATATATTGCCGCCGCTTCAAGCAGGAGATGTCACAGAGATGACTGAGTGAGTGAGTAAGCAGACATAACAACACTCCATTCGGAGACATGGGCATTGACTCGTTTTCCATTCCAAAACTCTCTATGATGACAATAACTAGACGTTTTGTATTGAAAATATCAATATTTTATCCATTAACAACGAACACCTCCAAGGGTGTACATTACTTGTATCCTCAAAGTTCAATGATTTGACTAAACAGCGTCGTTCTGGTATATCGTATCGACTGCCACAGAAACAAGCATCCTGTCTGAATGTTTGATTTAACAAAATATCACTGCAGTAAAACCGTTCTCGAAAGACATGCTGCCTCTTTCCTTCAAACCACAGTGAACAAGACAATTAACAGATAAATCTGTTTTCTAAATGTTTCTAGTATATTCAATTCTACTTGCCCGAATAGTAAACAATGTATTCATTATTATAATATTTCATACATCAACTAATCTTTTTAAGGTCTATGTAAACAGGGTATTGAATCAGGATATGACCTGAACCAGGATATGGTCATTTTTATTCCATACTTGACATGTCAGGGACCTTTAACTGTTATCATGCCCATATTGCTAGTGAATATATCCTCATTACACGATGATGCTGCCGTATGCGCTGAGACGTTTTTAAGTCATAATGAATGTTAAACTATGTTTGTCAATCCACATAGCCCGTAAATCACCACATTGCCATACACCTGCAGGAAGATCTCATACACTGCTAATATTGCTCGATATTCTGAGGCCGAGTGGTCAGCGCGCTTGACCTGCGGTCGCTTGCGGCTGGTGAGTGCGGCGTTCAAAGCTGCGCGGATTCTAGAGTTGCACCCTTGAGTAAGGTGCTTTACTCACATTGCTTCTCCCCACCCAGGAGTAAAACGGGTACCTGTGAGGGCTGAGTTGGAAAACTGTGAAAGCCAACTTAGGCGCGTTCATCCGGAGCCTGGTTGCATGCTCCCCAGGGAGGTGAGATGGTGTTTGAGAGATAAAAAGAGGTAGCCCGATGACCAGGGGGTAAATGTGTGCAGTCTGAGCACCCATCAATGGGTACAAAAGTCGCAATAAAAAGAGCACATTTACCCTTACTAATCTGCTGAAATGCTACTGTCCTTGGGCTGTCGGTGCCTGCCTCAGAGACTTTCCTGCAGCCGGCTCTAGACAACACCTACATGGCACCTGGACCATTTTTCAGTGGTGGATGCGCCAGTTTTTTCGTGCCCCACATGAGCGACTGTTTCCCCCATGCCTACACGGAAGCAGCTTCAAAGGCTTTTCTCCCAGCTTTCCACCAGGCTGTTTTGTGCCTGGAGTGTGCTTCTAGGCAGCAAAGGAACCCACTGCTGCTCAGCCGAAAAAAAAGCGCTCTTCTTCCTCTGATAGGATTAGGCGTGATCATGTCTTTTTCCCGTGGCACATGCCCCGCTCCTAACAGCTTTTTTCCCTTTTTTTTTTTCTTTCTTTTGGGGGGTGGGGGGGGGGGGGGGGAGGGAGGGGCCTCAAGGTAGATGTGTTTCCCAGAAACCGACAGCTTTATGACCTTCCACCACACGGTGAGGCGGATGTAATCTGGCGTCATTTCGAGTGACACGGATTCCGGAACCTACATGCATTTCTTCATTGCACAACATCATGCTTTTCTGAGCTTTCAATCGGCAGCTGGTCAGCTGGTCAGCCAAACTGCTGTACCACATTCAGAATGGCCTTAATGGTGACAACGTTGCGTTGCCTTAAACACATCACTAAATTGTAAAACCTATGTTCTCAAAACCTCAAACTAGTGGATACTATTGTTCAGTAGCTCATTATTATATCACTATTTCTCGTAATTTCAAGTTGTTTACATCGTTTGAAGTGAAAACGACCCCCCTTAAGGACTTTATGCATATACTCAGAACTTTCTAGAGTTAACATGTCTCGTTTTGTAGTAGCGGGTGACACATGCACGGTTTCCAGCCTCTCCGAGCTCTGTCCAAGCTCTGGTGTGTCCAGTGCTGGTGTGTCCAGTGCTGGTGTGTCCAGTGCTGGTGTGTCCAGTGCTGGTGTGTCCAGTGCTGGTGTGACCAGTGCGAGCTGCTGTCAAGGCGGTCTTCCTTTCAGGGTTGCCCAGACTTTTCCTCCCCAGTACTGCAAGAGTAACCCTCTTTCATCGCAGTTCACGTAACGCGTGGCGGGTGTTTATATTGGGCAACCTCTCAGCTTGTGTTCAAGTGCTCCGCGGTCGCCGTACCACTGCTAGAGGCTGGACAAGGATGTGGTCAAGAGTACAGAGGTGCTGAGTATTGGTGTGACACAAATATTTCAAAATAAAGTTTCTGATACAGTAATGATACACTCTTCATTTCACATAAATATGATGCATTAGGTGATGTCTAAACTGTACAGAAAAGAAAAACTGAATGCAATGTTTAGTTTAGTTGTATTTGAAGAAGACAGTTTGGAGTCTCATCTACTTGACACCACCACTCATTCAGAAAAAGAGCCACAAAAGATAAACTATTCAACACAAAAACTTTATTGCAGCTTCAACATCCAAGTATTAATGATAATTTTGCTCCTAGGTCAAGAAGAAATGAAATAAAACCATAATTGTTAGTCAAATTAGAGGTTAGCATTCGTCTTAACTCAACTTTGCACCACAGCCAATTTTCATGTCACACTTTGGTGTCAAGTTAAGATGAGACTCCAAACTGTCTTCTTCAAATACAACTAAACTAAACATTGCATTCAGTTTTTCTTTTCTGTACAGTTTAGACATCACCTAATGCATCATATTTATGTGAAATGAAGAGTGTATCATTACTGTATCAGAAAGTTTATTTTGAAATATTTGTGTCACACCAATACTCAGCACCTCTGTACTCTTGACCATGTTCAACAGCAGTGGAGTTTTTTGGAATCAAGGAGCGGGCTGTGCTTGACATGCGTTACCTAACTGTTACCAGCTGAGTCCATTGTCTATTGTGTGAGGCATTTAAGCTTTCTGGGCATTTGTGACTATAATGAAACTGAGTTGTGCTGAGGGGTAATAACATGTTTCGAACATCGAAACATAGTAAGAAATCGAGTATGAATGTGACCGCTTGAAAAAGGGTAACTTAAAAAAGTGAATAATTTTATGAAAAACGACACAATAAACTAAATAACTATGTTGAGAGGGATGGGGAGTTGGGGGTGGGGATTGGGAGGGGTCGGTGAGGAGTGGGGGAGGCGTGGGGGAGAGAAAAGGGGAGGTAGCAGACATAGCACGTAAAAATTGTTAACCTTTACATCTGCACACTCATACACACACATTCACACACACACACACACAGACACACACACACACACACATTCACGCACAGCCGCGCGCGCACACGCACACACACACACACACAGGCACACACACACACACATACATTCACTCACACACGCATATACATACACACATACACACACATACATTCACTCACACATGCATACGCATACACACATACACGCATACACTCACACACACATACACACACCACAAACACACACGCGCGCGCGTGCACACGCACGCACAAACGTGGATACATATATTCATGCACAGAGCACAGACACATATCCAAATATCAATCTGTCTGTCTGTCTGCCTGTCTGTCTTTTTGTCTGTCTGTCTGTTCTGTCTGTCTGTCAGTCTGTCTGTCTGTCTGTGTATCTGTCTGTGTTCTGTCTGTGTGTCTGTCTCTCTGCCTGCCTGCTGCCTGCCTGCCTGCCTGCCTGCCTATCTGTCTGTCTGTTTGTCTGTCTCCGTCCGTCCGTCTGTCCGTTTGTCCGTCCGTCCGTCCGTCCGTCTATATATATATATATATATATATATATATAATATATATATATATATCATATACACATACATGCGCGCGCTCATGCACGCACGCTCGCTCATTCATTCACTCACTTACTCCACTCACTACATCACTCACTCACATCATTCACATCACTTACTCACATCACTCACTCACATCACACAAATCACTCACTCCTCACTCACTCACTCACTCCACTCACTCACTCACATCACTCACTCAATCACTCACACACACCACTCACTCATCACTCACTCACATCGCTCACTCATAACTTCCCACTCACTCACTCCACTCACTCACCCACTCACTGACATCACTCACTCACTCACTCACTCACTCACTCACTCACTCACTCACTCACTCTCACTCACTCACTCACTCACTCACTCACTCACTCACTCACTCACTCACTCACTCACTCACTCACTCACTCACTCACTCACTCACTCACTCGCTCACTCGCTCACTCGCTCACTCACTCGCTCGCTCACTCACTCGCTCACTCACTCGCTTGCTCGCTCACTCACTCACTCACTCACTCACTCACTCACTCACTCACTCACTCACTCACTCGCTCACTCACTCACTCACTCACTCGCTCACTCACTCACTCACTCGCTCACTCGCTCACTCACTCACTCACTCGCTCACTCAAACACGACAGTGAGTACTCACCCAGCAGAAGCACGGCACGGAGGAAAACAGCAGGAGTCGCCATTCTCCTTGGACTGATACGACTGCGCCCGCGCCTGGGTGGGAGAGTCTGTGTTCACAGACACATGTTCAGTGCGAGGCTTGCTTTCTGTCTGTGTGAGACACGCAAGGCTGCCGTGCAGACACTTCTGATGGACGACTGAGACAGCTGACAAAAAGTAGTACAGCTCCGAGCAGATCTACAACAAGACTTGCCCTTCAGTGAGCCAGTCTACCTCTTTCCGACAGGGCCCCGAACAACCCGGATCATACTCCTGCCCCGGACCTCTCTGTGCAGCTACGTAATACAGCTGCTGTGAGGTTACGTGATGGACCGACGTCGTCTCTGCTGAACCGTTTCAATAAATCTTGGCTTATGAAGTTGAATTTTGTCATTGTGTCAAATGATTGCCAGCCAGAGAGATGGGCATATTCTTTTTCTGTGAAACCTTTATTATTGTATTTTTGTTTTGTTTTGTAAACCATTTTCTGTAGCAATTTACTTGTCTCACTCGGGCGTAAATCTATCCCCCAGGAAGGAACGTAGCCTACAGGAGCTACTATGTACGTTTCCTCGTCCAGCAGTGTGGCCATTCGGTTTTAGTGTTTGATCTATTATGCACACGTGACACCGTAACCTGTTGAAAACAGTTCCCTTTGTTCCGTACTTCCTCTTCCAGAAAAGGTTACAAAGCGCGATCGGGAAGACAAACAGACCCAGGACATTTCGGATTCTGTCGCCGCGGGGCAATCACGTAGCCTTACGTCCCAACCAGGAAGGAAAAAGTGCCGTATGTGCTATTTTGGTCACTATAATCTCCCTCGCACTTCAAACACACATGCACTCTGCCTCTAGTCTCTCTTACCTCGTCCCCCCCCCCCCCCCCCCCCCCCCCAACCCCGTGCTTCTCCATCCCCCACCCCCCAGGCCTCACCCCTCAGCCCCTTCCTCCACCCATACCTGCACCCCTCATCCACCTCGCCCTACGCCAGCTCCACCCGTTTTTTCAGAGCCCTGCCAGGGTGCAGCGTGCTACAGGTGGCGAAGCAAACCGAATCCCCTTGTTGCCATGGAGTAGCTGCGCTGTGTGTCAGTAACACTGAGAAACTGAAACGCGACAGGGTAAAGCACGCCATTCAAACAGTTAAAGTAGGCAAACCCATTCTCCTTTCATTTTGATGAATACCTTGAGTGTGTGCATTCACCTGAAAGGGGGACAGGAGCAAAACATAGGATTTTCCAGCGGAGACTCGTGTGTTTGCCACATTACCGATGACCTGCCGGACCGGTTTTGTGTGCTTTGCTGAATTGTGATAGAGATACTGAAACACATTGCGTTGCGCCGCTGTACAGAAATCGTCCATCTATTTATGTCTACTTTGTGATAAAATTCTTCTTTAGATTTATTGCCACTTCTCAGCCTTTTTTCATATATATACTTTTCTACTCAGGCAGCTTGGGGGAAACATGTAAATAGCGGAGATTATATTGTCTAGCTGTCACTGAAAACAGTATTTCTCGTCATGCAGACGATAGCCTTGTTTGAAAGAACACGACAGCAAACATTTTATTTACACTGGGAAAGATAACCAACGCAAGCGGGTGTACTTTGTTCCCCACAGATTTACAGGCTGTGTAGCGTGCTGATAACCCTGTGTCTTGTGCTGGGTATCAGTGTCTGTTGAATGTTAGGAACGTTCACCGTGTCCCATAACTCACCAGTGTTGCTTGTCCTCCTAGCAGGCAAGGTCGCCCCCAAAGTCTTCCTCACTCCACCCACACACAACGTTTGCCAACAGGTGGCAAACAACTCCACCCCTGTTGAGTTAGCGAGTCTTTCCTCTCAGACTGTATAGACCATACTTGAATTTCGTATGATCTCTCACGATTGCTTGCTTGTATAACGCCATTTCACGTGAATGAAATAAGTGTGATCTCCAAAAACAATGACACAGACTGGTATATAACCATTGTTTATGTTATAACTGCAAATAAAATTTTAAACGTCAATATTTGGGGAGGGGGGAATTAAAAACGAGGTATTTCGTACCTGACGCCGATGAATGATGGGTGCTAATAAAGGATGAAACTTACATCCCTGATACGCTTTGGTTCACAGGCCATCATTAACTAGATGCATTTTAGCCTTAATGGTGTCTGGAAAAACCTCACACAATTACACATTCTTCTCTCAACTTCCACGAACAAGCCCTTCAGAAATGTGTTCATAAAAATATATATTTTTCTCTTCGGATGACAACGGCGTGAGTTCATGCCGTCACACCAGCAGGTAAAAGACTAGGGTGATATGAATGAGTTATTGTCGAAATCTCTCTGACAGGACGAAAGTCTCCGCGAGCGATCTTTAAAGTCAGCTGAACACTAGCTTGTCGGACACCCATCAGAGGCGATTTCCACATCAAACTTGAGAGTGAATGCTGCTGAGGACGAATCAGCGAATGCAAAATTTAGATCTTTTACGTCTTCATAAGTACTGAACTACGCCCTGGGTGAAGATGAACAAAAAGAACCATTATCCTAAGGTGGTAGACGATACAAGATTATATGCAACTATTTCTCGGACAACAGAATGCAGTATCTAAACTTGGCAAAATTCCATCTAAGTATTTCCACTTCACCTTGTAGTTTCTGCGTTTATCTGCAAGTGTTTCCTCATTCTAATGTAAGTAATTGATGTGCTGCTGAAGTTTTGGAAGTTCTGTTGTTTCAATGTTCCCCTGGAAGTCATGTACATCCCTAATCATTTGTAGTGAATATGTAAGTTTTATTGGAACCAACAAATGTGTGTGTGTGTGTGTGTGTGTGTGTGTGTGTGAGAGAGAGAGAGAGAGAGAGAGAGAGAGAGAGAGAGAGAGAGACAGAGAGAGAGAGAGACAGACAGACAGAGAGAGACAGACAGACAGAGAGACAGAGAGAGACAGACAGACAGAGACAGAGAGAGACAGACAGAGAGAGACACAGAGAGAGAGGAGAGAGAGAGGAGAGGGAGGAGAGGAGAGGAGAGAGAGGGAGGAGGGATAGAGGAGAGGACGGAGGGAGGGAGGAGGGAGGAGAGAGGAGGAGAGAGGGAGACAGAGGAGGGAGAGAGAGGAGGGAGGACGGAGAGAGGGAGAGAGTAGAGAGAGAGGGAGAGGAAGGGAGGGAGAGAGGAAGAGAGAAGAGAGAGGGAGGGAGGGAGGGAGGGAGGGAGAGAGATGAGAAGAGAAGAAACGCGGGGGAGGGAGGAAGGGAAGGAGGGAGAGAGGGGATGGAGGGGGTGGGAGGGAGAGAGAGAGAGGATACAGGAGGAGAGGAGGAGAGAGAAAGAGAGAGAGAGAGAGAGGTGGTTAGGAGAGAGAGGTGGGAGGAGGGAGGGAGGGAGGGAGGGAGGGAGGGAGGGAGGGAGGGAGGGAGGGAGGGAGGGAGAGGGGGGGAGGGAGGGAAAGGGGAGAGAGTGTGATTGGAAACGTCCAATCAGCACCTAAATTAGCTTTTGAACGTGACCTTTAGGTGCTCAGTTCTTCTTCAAGTGAGGAATCAATCTCCCAAGTATAAACTGAACAACAGCACAGACAATCAAACATTGCATGTTTTACTGTTTGAAATGTAACATCTTGAAATAATTTTTTTCGGATCGATAGGTACTTGAAATTAAGACGTGTTCACGTTGAGTAAAATAATGAAGTGCCAGGGTCGGATGTAGTACACTTAGAGGGACAGGGTGATACTCATTCCGACAAATTGTATTCTTCCTTTGGCCTGAAGAAGGAACTGGTTCCGACAGCTCGCCACGTGAGAAGCTACCCAGAGAAAGCGTACACTCGCCACCCGAGAAGAGGCAGACTGGATAGGACTGAGCACACCCTCCACCCCGAGGGAACAAGCACTCTCCAAGAGAACAGGACACAGCTCACCAACTTGAGAAGAACTTTTCTCGCCAGGAAAACGCTTGAAGAACTTAAACTGCTCTTTTCAAGGCCACTCTTTCTCGCGAAAGAAAACAATTTGTAGGACTTGTTGCCACCTTGTCCTTATAAGTTTATTACAATTGTCAGCCTTTTTTGTGCAACTGACCTTTTGTCGTATGCAGAGGAACACTTCACAGGGTGACACTCACACTTACTACTAATACGAAACGTATTTCCTCCTTCCAGACTGAGGAAACTCGAGTGGACGAATGACAAGGACAGGATTAGGATAGGAAAAGCCTGAGGAGATGTAGGAGTGAAAATGAAAGGAAATTTTGCAGATAGATCGTCAATCCTGTGAATGTAGACATCGACCGTCAGTAGTTGTGGGCGCGAGAGACGCCATTTTGTTACCCCTGTTTTGCGAGCTTGTAATACTGAAGCAAATTCTGTCTCGTATGTTAGCTCTCTGTCTTCAACCAATTTTTTACTGTTGACCTTAGGCTTTAACTTTTTGTAAAACAGTTTAGAAACACATGTTTAATAATGAAGTAGCTTACTGCTTCTGTTCCTCTCTCATATAAGCAGGTCCTGTGTACAGAATGCAGACACTCAACTGAGAGTCCGGGAGAGGTGGAGGCGAGATCTGGAAAGGCGAATAGACTCAGTAGGAGGCTTACTTTTGTCAGTGGATTTTACAGAAGACACTCCACCATGATGCTTTGAGTAGTGTACAGTAAAGCAGAGCGAGTCAGGAAGAAAAAGAGCCTGCAGAGAAAGTCGAGGCAGCAGTTCTTCAAGGACCCCTATGGCTTTGCCAAGACTCTGTTTGAGCAACCCCGGTCAGGCGTGCTCGAGGCGGACCAGGAACAGCTAGAAGAGCAACGGCGGAAAATCTACACGTTGCCTCAAGGCACCGTTGCCGGAAATAGCGGTACTTGTGTGGCCACCTTCTCCGGGTGTTACCTTCAACACGAGAGGGCCCTCCCTAGGTAAGGTGTCCGAATCATAGACAAGGCACGCACCAAATCTGCTCCAGGGCCGAATGGAGTCCCCTATACAGTGTACAAGAGGTGCCCCGAGACAAGGAAAGCCCTGGTGCGTGTGCTTCGGGCAGCATGGCGCAAGCGAATCGTGTGTAAAGAATGGAGAAGGGCTGATGTAATCTACATTCCAAAAGAGAAGTGACGCAAAGAACATAAGTCAATTCCGCCCCATCTCCCTTCTGAATGTGGAAGGGGAAATTTTTTTGCGGTGATGGCAAGACGGTTAACTGAATACCTCACGTGCAATGGCTTCGTCAACACATATGTCCAGAAATCGAGAGTTCCAGGAATGCCCGAGTGCCTTGAGCATGCGACCATGATCTGGGAGGACATACAGAAGGCGAAGATGGGAAAGCTCAACCTGCATGTCATCTGGCTTAATCTGGCCAACGCATATGGGTCGGTGCCTCACCAGGTGATTTGGCTGGCTCTCATGTTCCTGTTCCCATGGTCCAATGCTGCAAAGTTACTTCGGGCACTTCCAGATGAGGTTCACGACGAAGCAGTACACCACCAACTGGATTCTCCTGAAAGTAGGGATAGCAATGAGATGTACAGTCTCACCAATCCTCTTTGTACTGGTTATGCAAGTCATCCTGAAGGCGGCTGAGGTGCACTGCAGTGGTGCCTTTTTGGGCATCGGTCTCCACAGGCCCCCTCTCAAAGCTTTTATGGATGACACTACATTTCTGATCAATCAGGAGAATGAGGCACGGAAGATCCTCTGCAGGCTCCAGCAGGTCATTGAGTGGCTTGACTTACTCGACTTATTCCTTTATACTCCCAGTGGAGCATAGGGCCGCAACAACACCTCGCCAACGCGCTCTGTTCTGGGCTGCTGTCCTCAGCTGGGTCCACGTCATTCCGGCGTCCTTCACTTTGCTCTCGACAGACTGTCTCACTCCTGTCTTCACTGCGAAGGGGTCAGTCAGCTTCCCGTTGTGAATAATCTGGCACGATGAGTCTTCATAAAGCTGCTGGATGATGCTTATGAGCTTTTGCGGGACTCCATAGGGCTGCATCAGCTTCCAGATGGTTTCCCTGTCGACGCTGTCGAATGCTTTTTCAAAGTCCACAAAAGTTGTGTACAGCGGGGACTGTCATTCGATGGATTGCTCAATGATGATGCGCAGAGTAGCGATATGGTATGTGCATGATCGATCTTGCCTAAACCCTGCCTGCTCTGCTCTAAGCCTCCCGTCTAATGCCTCCCTCAGTCTCTCTAGGATGATCCTGGTAAGCACCTTACTGGGGATGGACAGCAGCATGATACCTCGCCAGTTGCCGCACTGGGAAAGGTCACCCTTCTTGGGAAGCTTTACCAAGTACCCAAGCTTCCAGTCGGCCGGCACTTGCTCCTGCTCCCATATCTTCGCTAGGAGAGGGTGTATCATCTCTGTTGCTGTTGCCGCATCTGCCTTGAGTGCTTCTGGGGGGATGCCGTCAGGGCCTGCTGCCTTGCCGTACTTCAAGGTCTTGATGGCTTTAATGATATCAGCCTTGGTTGGTGGATTGGTGTTGATACTGAGGGGCTCTTCTGCTGGTATTTCGGGAACTGTTTCTGGTGGTAGACGGTTGAGGATTTCCTTGAAATGTTCCACCCATCGTCTCCTCTGTGCCTTGTCACTTGTGATGACTCTTCCATTTTTGTCTTTTACCGGTTTACTTGGGTTGAAACTCTTCCCTGACAAGGCCCGTGTGATCTCGTACACTATCTTCATGGTGTTCTGCTTTGATGCTGTTTCTGCCTCTTCAGTCAAGTTGTGCACCAACTGTCTTTTGTCCTGTCTCGCGCTCTTTTTCACCTCCCGGTTCGCCTCCCAATACTGTGCTCTGAGGTCTGTCTTCTGTTGTTGGTCGCAGCACCTGCTGATTTTCTGTTTCAGATCCCTCCTCTTCTCTATCTTCTCCCACGTTCCCTTCGCCATTCCCTCATTCTGCTCTCTTTCTCTCCTCCCCAGAACATTGGTGCAGGCAGCCTTCCAGGTCTTTTGTATCCCTTTCCAGTGGTTCTCTACTGTCTCTTCGGCCAACTCTGCCAGCGCCTCAAACCTGTTCCTGACTTCACAGGTGAACCCCTCTGCTTTCTTTCTGTCTTTCAGAAACTGGATGTTGAACTTGTGGTTTGTTCTTCCTGAACAGTCACAGAAGGATCTCAGTTTGGTCTTCAGTGTTGCCACCAGCAACTAATGGTCGGAGGCTGCGTCAGCGCCGCGCCTCACTCTGACGTCCAGCACACTTCGTCTCCACTTGCGGTCGATGGTGAAGTGGTCAATCTGGTTGTCAGTCTTCCCATCTGGCGAAGTCCATGTGGTCTTGTGGATCTTTCTGTGTGGGTAGATGGTGCCCCCTATGACTAGGTCGTTGAATGCACAAAGTCTGTAAACAACTCTCCGTTCTCATTGCAGGTACCTACGCCGTGTCTGCCCATGATGAGTTCTCTGCCTGTGTTGTCGTCACCCACCTTAGCGTTCAAGTCGCCTATCACGATCTTCATATCTCTGCGCGGAGTCCGGTCTAAAAGTGACTGCAAAGAACTGCAAAAGTGTTCCTTTTCTTCTTCCGTCGCTGCGTTGGTAGGCGCATAACACTGGATGACAGTGGTCTTCCTTCCCTTGGACTTGAACCCGGCTGCCATAAGTCGTGGTGAAACGGGTTCCCACGCCCTCAGCGCTCTCGTAGCTTCCGGTGTCAACAGTAGTGCTACTCCTTGGGTGTGATCGTGTTCCATGTCTTCGTGTCCGGAATAGATGATGGTTTTCCCTGAAAATAATCTGGTCTGACCACTCCCATTCCATCGGGTCTCACATATATAGTCCAATAACTTTAATGTTGTATCGTCTCATCTCGCTGGTGACTTGCGCTGATTTGCCACTCTCATATAGGGTTCTGATGTTCCAGGTCCCTATCCTGGTCTTGGCCTTGGCCGTAAGAAGGCTTGTCGGCGAGCTGGCTTCCCGAAGGCTTTCACCAGCACGCGTCATGGGCCCCACCGAAGAGGAGCCTTCCCGTCCAGGCAGTTGTTGGGTTGTAGTTGTTGTTGCAGTTGCTGTAGCGGAAAGTTTTTTTTTACGGGGTGGGGTTGCTAGCCCCACGCCCAACTCTCCTCCTTTTGCAGCCGGGCTTGGTGACCGTCCTTGGCGGGCTCCAGCAGGTCATTGAGTGGGCAGCGATGAAATTCAAGTCCCAAAAGACAAGAAGCCTTGCACTGCGAAATGGAAAGGTTAGGCCAGAGCTGACATTCTCAGTGGCAGGTGAGGCGATCCCGACAGTCTCCCAACAGCCAATCAAGAGCCTTGGTAGGATGTACGACGCCAGCTTGAGAGACACAGGAAGAGCCAGGGAGACCAGGACACCATAAAACCTGGGCTGGAAAAGATTGACTGGTGTGCCCTTCAAGGAAAGCACAAGATATGGATTTTCCAGCATGTCCTCCTCCCATGTGACTCCTGCTCAAATACGACATTTGCACGAGCGCAGTAGAGGGGTTGGAGGCGATGAGCAGCAAGTTCCTCCGCAGATGGCTAGGCGTCCCCCCAGGTTTCTCCAACGTGGGACTGTATGGAAAAGCAACCAAACTTGCCCTGCTTCTCAAGTCTGTAACTGAGGAGTTCAAGGTGGGCAAGGCCAGACGTCTCATGATGCTCCAAACCCCCGAGGACCCACTGGTCAGGTCAAATATGCCAACAGTTGGAATAGGAAGGAAGTGGACTGCTCAAGGGGCAGTCGATGCAGCCACTGGATACCTGAAGCTCAAGGAGATTCTGGGCTACACCCAAACCGGCCGGCAAGGACTCTGATATTGTGAGAGACCGTTGCTTTGGTCAAGGGCAGGGAACAGAAGCAGACGCGACATGGTAGGCCAGGAAATCCGGACAGCGGAAGAAGCCAAGAGGACAGTGGCAGCGGTGCAGCAGGCACAACAAGGCCAGTGGACAACCTGGGAGGTGGCGGAGCAACGAAAGCTGTCTTGGAGGGAGATCTGGCACATGGCATTGATGGGACTGGCCTTCATCAGGGCAACATATAATCTGCTACCGACAAAGGCAAACCTGGCTAGATGGGAGAAGGTAGAAGAAGACACCAGCTGTCCCCTGTGCCTGATGAAGCAGACCCTCAACCATGTCCTGTCAGCATGTGGTGTGGCCTTGGGTCTTGGACAATACACTTGGCGCCACAACAAGGTTCTCCACTATCTAGCACATGCAGCAGAGGATGCCTTCGGGCTGGCCATTGCGACCACGGTGGAAGAAGGGCCCATGCAACTAACGAAGTTTGTGAGTGCAGGAGAGTCAGGGCCTACAGCTCGTGGAAAAAGGGCGCCATCCAGTATCTGAACCCTCGCACAGGACTGGAAGCTCGCTACTGACCTAAAAGGGCGAGGCAAGTACCCCGAGGAAATCAACGAGACGGGGCAGTGACCAGACATTGTGCTGCACTCTGCAAAGTCCAGAAAAATGATCCTCGTGTAGCTGACTGTACCAATGGAAGACAAGATGGAAGAGTGGCACCTAGTTAAGCTGGCGAAGTACGAACCCCTTTCCAACCATCTGAGAAGCCAGGGCATCTGGACCACTATCCTTGTTGTTGAGGTGGGAGCTAGGGGTTTTGTAGGCCACGCAATCCACAACGCTTGCAGACAGCTCGGCCTCTCCACCCATCGGTGCACAAAGTTACCGAGGGCTATGGCAGAGACGGCAGATAAGGCATCCGTCTGCATCTGGATAAGCCGAAACAGCAGAGACCAGAGCCCTGCTGTCCACCAGTAGTGGAAACGAGCATAGTATACCCCATGGTGCACGCAAGTCTTGCAAAACTGAAGGCAGAAGGGACACCTGCAGCTATAACCAGGTGTGGCCTTCCCCCCGAGAGTATCAGGAAATATAAAGGGCCGAAACACTTGCTTGACGGGGGCTCTTGCTCTGAAGACCTTCTACTGCCTTGCTCCGTTGGAAGTTTCTTGCCACAGTATTGACGCATGCTTTAAATTGTCGGGGAGGTGGCAAGAAACCCTTATCGGAGCGATGCAACAGACGGTCTTTAGAGGAAGAGTCCCCTTCAATAAGTGTTTCAGTCCTTTACACTTCCTGACACTCTCGGGGGAGAGGGCCGGGTAGTGTATTTTGAGTAGTGTATTGACGTATGCTGTAGCTTGCTGTGGAGGTAGCGTCAGCGAGAGAGACGCCGACACACAGAAACAGTTGCATGAAAGGCACAACATTTAATTGGAACACTCATGGAAACCTTGAGCCAGATCCACCAGTATTGAGTGAGAAAGATCATGTGTCATTATGAAAAATGCATATCACCCCCTCCACACAGTATTTCATTCCATATTCATATCTCTCAGTCAAAGATTCCATTATCTAAAAACACACACAGACAGATAACATCGTTCCTTTGTAGCAACTGCCATAAGTAGTTTAAACACCAATATTCTAGAACTGCAGTGTGACCATAGCCTCTGGCAAAGCACCCACTTGCCCATGTTCATTTTACATAATCCCTTCTTTGTAACTTTTGACTCGCATTGGGAAGTTTCTTGTATATAGCTCGATATCAAATGCCAGTGAAACGTCACTTTCATTTCTGTATTTGATGAATAAAGTATACAATATGTTATGTGCATAACGATCGTTGTTCTGCTCTTCACAGCTCCTTTCATTCCAAGTCCTTGTGGTGTCTATTTGTGCTTTTCCTAAGCCCCAACTCCCCACCTGTCCTTGTCTTCATTGTTCTCTCTCTCTCTCTCTCTCTCTCTCTCTCTCTCTCTCTCTCTCTCTCTCAACATTATGGCGAGTCGCCGTCCAAAACAATAAATAAATCAAATCAAATCTCTCTCTCTCTCTCTCTCTCTCTCTCACTCTCTTCTCTCTCTCTTTTCTCTCTCTTTTCCTCTCTCTTCCGAAGCGCGACCATCTTCACTAATCTCTGCCTGCCTGCCTGCCTGCCTGCCTGCCTGCCTGCCTGCCTTCCTGCCTCCCCGTCCGCCTGCTCGTCTGTCTGTCTGTCCGTCCTTCCGTCCGTCTGTGTGTGTGTGTGTGTGTGTGTGTGTGTTTGTCTGTGTGTGTGAGACTGTGTGCGTGCGTGTGTGTGTCCGTCCGTCCGTCCGTCCGTCCGTCCGTGTGTCTGTCTGTCTGTCTGTCTGTCTGTCTGTCTGTCTGTCTGTCTGTCTGTCTGTCTCTCTCTCTCTCTGTCTGTCTCTCTCTCTCTCTCTCGCTCTTTCTCGTATATAGATTAGCTACTGAGTATTTTTTTTAAACTTTCCATGAGTTTCAATTATTTATGAGGAAGGACAATTTGTGAGATAAGCAGAAATCCCTAAAATTTCATCCTTGACAAAGAAAGAAGCAATCAATCAATCAGCTTTGTGGTTAACAATGTTCATTAATGATAAATGAGCGCGTATCCCTGTTGCCGTCAGATAACATTTTGTTTTGGAGCAGACGGACACATATCCTTGTAGAGTTGCACCACACACAATCCCTGTGTGTGTGTGTGTGTGTGTGTGTGCGTGCGTGCGTGCGTGCGTGCGTGCGTGTGTGTGCGTGCGTGCGTGCGTGCGTGTGTGTGTGCGTGCGTGCGTGCGTGTGTGTGTGTGCGTGCGTGCGTGCGTGCGTGTGTGCGTGTGTGTGTGTGTGTGTGTGTGTGAGAGAGAGAGAGAGAGAGAGAGAGAGAGAGAGAGAGAGAGAGAGGAGGGTGAGAGACGGAGTGAGAGAGTGAGAGAGTGAGAGTTATGGTACAGAATTTCATTTAAAATACCAGGAATACTTATTATCAAATGTAAGATAATTTTGATTTTAGGGAATTTAGTCATGAATCATTTCCCGTTACACAGTTTGAGGCTGACGTACGGAAGAAAACAATCGCAGTTTATATCTCAAACAGGATGTAAACAGTGGGTCAACCTGCTCTTAATCTCAATACCAGGAAGTATGAGAGATGGGTGGATGTTGGGCTCTGGCGCGATGCTGGTGTAATGTTAGTAATGGAAACGTACTGGAGAGAGCGCTTGCCTCAGGAATGATTCACAAACCCTGCAGCAGCAAACACCAGGCAGAGTGGGTCATGGCGACCTCGTGTTTGCAACCAGGATGCGCTGTTTCTCTCTGTCGGGTCGTGAGCACTTGAAAAGGATCGCGCTAAACTATCTCCCCTCCACCTACCCCCCACCCCCCCTGTGGGCTGGGGGTTAGAACAGACCCACCACGTCTCCCTATGCAATGCGAACAATGGGAATGACAGGGGAAATAAAGTCTTGACTTGCTGAAGTGCCACGCCACGGGGAGTTGCAGACGAAGGCTTGAGAAGCATAGGAAGGATGACGGGCTATGAAGCTTAATTCATCCGTCCATTCTCTTTGCCCCCCCCCCCCCCCGAGTCCTTTCGTATCCCCACCCCTCCACCTCTCCCTTCTTCCTGGTGTCGAGTGCCTGTCCTCTCCAGTGACGGCGTCAGCCCGTCCCCAGTCTGGCAACCAGCCCAGCATGCTCCTAGACTCAGAGCTTGATGAGTTCATGCAACTAAATTCAACCCCTTGTCATTTGTACGTAACCATCATAGGTTGAAGAGCGTCATAGACAACTATCCAAAGTTTTCATCTGGCAGCTAGTCGATGGAAACAGTTGACAATGACAAGTATAACTTTGGTGTGAAGGGTGGTTTCTACAAATCTTGCTCTGACACCAGTTTAAATCGTCCTCTCTTCCTCCTCTACCCCCCTTCCTCCTCGCTTTTTCCTCCTTCTCCTCCTCGTCGCTGCTTACTCCTCCTCCTCCTCGCTGCTTTATCCTCCTCCTCTTCGCTGCTTTATCCTCCTCCTGCTCCTCCTCGCTGCCTCCTCCTCCTCCTCCTCCTCCTCCTCCTCCTCCTCCTCCTCCTCCTCCTCCTCCTCCTCCTCCCTTCTTCTCCTCCTTATCCTTGCTTCTTTCTCTTCCCCCTCCTCGCTTCTCCTCCTACTCGCTCCTCGCTCCTCCTCCTCTACCTCCTCCTCCTCCTCCTCCTCCTCCTCCTCCTCCTCCTCCTCCTCCTCCTCCTCCTCCACCTCCCTCCTCCTCCTCCTCTTAACTTTTTAAAAATATATTTCCATCATTATTTTCCTTTGTTTCCACTACCAGCACTACAATTACGATAATTGTTGCGTGCTTTCATTATTGTTGTCGCTACACTTTCTGCGGTTTCCGCCATCGCCGCTTGATCTCGTAATGATCATAATGATGACATTGTTTCTGTTTTGCAACTGTTCACATCGTTCTTGTCTTTGAACTAATTATTGTCGTCTTCGTAGTCGTCGAGATGCTGCATAGGGCAGCTCTAATGGCGACCAAGACCACCTTTCGGACTGGGTGGAATTCAATGCAGAGTGGAAATCTTCGTGGAACGTGAGTGAGACACTGACTTGAGGCTTTCCCAATGCCATGGAACTCATGGTTAGTGATGCTGATTGCAGCGTAATGTTTTGTCGATGCCATTCCAGACAGGTGATATACAAGTCAAGTTGGTAATTGTCATTTTATCATTGCCACTTCCTGTAAATGACACATAGGTCAGGTTGGTAGTTATCATGTTGTCACTACTTGTAGGTAACATACAAGACGATTAGGTAGTTATCATTTAGTCATTGACATTTCATGTAGATGACATACAAGTCAGTTTGGTGGTTATCATTTTGTCACTGCCACTTCCTGTAGGTAATTTACAAGTCAGGATGGTAGTTTCTAACTGGTCTGGAATTGATTTTGATGTCGCCATTCAAGGCAGCAGTTGAAAATGATCGCCACTTTTTATGTTTTAATACCTTATGTCGCGATTTTGCTTATCTTAAACTGTAGCAGTTAAAGGTTCCTTCCCAGAGAACGATATAATCGTCTCAAGGAGAGGTAACCCAGATAAACAAAGTAGTTTACATGCTAAACTAACCTCCACTCCTTGGGGGGACACCACAAACAGCAAGAAAAGTCAAGGACTCAAATAAATACAGACCACTGAATCAGTTTGAAAATAAATAACAAGTTTATTCAAACAGCTATAAACCCTTCCTGGCGGCACAGGACCGCAGAGGAGGGTAAGCAGAATAATAAGGCACAGCAGGAAGAAAACAAAACAAAACAAAGGGAAACAGTCAGCAGGCAGGGTGGCACACTTCCGCTTCCTGTCAAAAATCTCAAAAAATAAACAACAACAACAATCCCTGGAACAGGGAAATGAAAACAATTCAAGAATACTTAATACCCCTATTCAAAGTCAACGCCTAAGTCACCGGTGACTAGGGTGATAATTAGGGCATAAGAAAAACAATCTCCAAATTCCTTCTTTCTCTCACCATTCCACCAGAAACTGAAATAAATTCACCAACAACCCAAATCCAGAAATCCACAACTCCTTCCACCACTCGTTCTGACAACCACCTCAGAAACAGTGATAAACTTCCTCAAAAATAGAAGTGAAAACAACAATCCACAGGATATGACAGCCAGTCACTCCCACTCCCATACATAACATCACGCGCAGCAGCCGCTGCATACCACAGAACCCCTTCCCCCTACCTTGGCTTCCCCCACTTCCCCTAGTGGTGACACTTCCGCCCAAGCGACAGGCGGCCAAAAATGTAAACAAGGTAGACTCCGCTCCACACGGCTTTCACTCGTGCAAATGCTCTTCACCCGGCAACTCACACGAACCGTACACGCACGTGCAAACACTTCACGTCAGTATAAGCAACAAATGTGGAGACTAAATGGAAAAGAACCAATCTTACCATCTCTTCGCCAACCGTACGCTTTCCCAGTCCAGCGTACTCTGATCTCCACGTGGCTTTCCCCAGGCCCACGTGATCAGAAACAACACGGCGATAAACACAACCAAATCTCACAGAAAGAATCCCCAGAGTAACCCAAACTCACTTCCTCCCTTTTCAGTCCACCTGAAAAGAAGACATTGTTCCCAAAACCCTTGAACAAGTCACTGCACTCAAACACAGTTTCCCTTGGAAGTCCTAGGCGATACTCTCGTAGCCGACGCACGCCAGGCGTCTCCGGTGTCCAGACAAGCAGACCCCCTTCCCGTGAATTAGGTCCCTTCCCTCTTGTCCGTTGTGAGATTAACCCTGACTTGCAAGCGCCTCGCTTAATTCCCCAAGTCAGTAACAGTTTAGAAGACGATCCTAAACTTCGGCAGAATTACCACAGTCATCAGAGCTAGAGTGATAAATATCGTCCTACAGAAGAACCAATTTATAAATCACTCTCTCCCTCGTCGCATATTCACCTGCGACAATACAGCTGCGCTACGACACCGCCTCCAAGCGAATGTACACGCTAGCACTTCTCCCCTCCCCTCTCTGCCTCTGATCCAATCTCCCACCAAGGCCTCTCCTAGCCGGCGCAGCATTCCCTCGGAGACGTCAGGATACCACGAGCTCCACCCGCGTGGACTCGATGTGACAGTACTGCAAGGCTCCACCAATAGGACGCAGCACTTGTGGAATTACGTAGACACGAAGATACCAGCAGGAAGGTAGACCAGTAGATACGTAGAGGATCAGGCGGGAAGCCCACTGCTCCCGCGAGTAGTTCGATACACCGGTAACGGATAGCCTAAAACACACAATGTTTTGCCCCAATAAACCAACTACCCTATTTCCTTATGAAGCCCACTCATACAAGAATTCAAAGTTCAAGTGGCGCATCCCAACCCTGATGCCCAATTAAAAAATGCTTCACTCGCTCCCCGCGAGTCAGCTTGAACTCAAAGCTTCATTACTCAGAAATTTGATCCCATATAACATTTACACCAGGAGACAGTTACTCGTCTCCGTCATTTCCCATAGATTTACTTCAGACTTAGAAGTACGAATCCCATGCCCAACAAATGATCTATTTTCCACCCAGATCAAATAATCAAATGCCCCACATGGTCAAAGCAATATGGCGAGGCGGCAATAATCACCTCAGTCCTCAGGCTGTGGTGAGATCCTCGGAAATTCCGTCCTAGCCAGCGGAAGACTCCCCTTCCATTCTCACGTGCTCAACTGCTAGCCTGAGTTGACACAGAGAAAATTCCACCAGGGCGACCAGACTTCGCCCATAAGCCGCACCGCGCAGCTCCAGCGTTAGCAACACAGAGGATGTGCGCTCGCTCCCTCCATCCAAGTCGACGGATTTGCACTAAGCACTAAGACGCTATCGAGCCTCGGCGTCTTCTTCTCGTGTGATTATCCACCAATCACTAATGAGGAAATTCCCGCCTCTATCATCTTCTCCAATCACTACTTGACAAAGTTTCGCGGGCTATGAGCCCCTGCTAGCAATCGTGTAGACCCTGTAGATCCACGCTATACCACCCTCGAGGACCCCCCAGGTTTCCCTCCAGAGTGGCGCTGTGACACTCCGCTACACGGTAGCCCTGCCCACTGCGACAAGCGCCTGAGCGCAGATACGGAGAAGATTTCTACACTACCTATTTACAATAAAGATGAATAACCCACATCACCCTTTTGTCGCTCATCACGCGACACCTTAAGATGTGTGATCTTGGAAAAAACACACAGCTATATTGTCTTAAGTTTTAAATCAAAAGTGCCAGACTGCACATGCATGCACAAACTGGCCCCCACAAAAAGAACACGGGAGAAGAAAAAATATATGATCTATCATTATATGGAAAATATCGACTTCATAAAATGCTTCCGAGTAATTGTGTCATACGTTTGAGTGTTTGCAAGCAAGATCGTGAGCATGCGTGCAAGTATGATTGCTTAGGTATGGACAATTCTTACTCGGAAAGAAAGAAAAAACAAAATATGATAGGAAAGGAATAGAAAAAATAATGTATCATTCAGTGCTTACCCTGTTGACTAATTTCTACTCAGGTGTAGGAAAGACAGAACGAACCAGTATCACAATATTCTAAATATTTTATTTGAAGGAAAACGCAAATTCAGAACAGCAGTAGAAAGTTGCCATTTGTGGACAGACAAGAAACGTAGTAAGATGTATATTGCTGAAATGATTACACGTTAAAAAGAACAAGTAAACTGTAAGATAACATTTTCAAGTATTTAAAGCATTGTGTTACATCAAAAATAATGTATGAATGAGTTGTAGCTGAGCAAGACGTTGAATGCAGTACACTGACAAATAATCAAATACGAATATGACTGGACATGATGTTTTCATGATCAAATGCAATATCCACGATGGTCAAATCTTTTCCAAGGGGTTGATGAGCTAGTAGCTGTGATATTCACAAATGAGTAGAAAAGCCCAAATAACTATGAAGCGTTTATTGACAGGAGGAACAGCAACATCTGGTGCAGGCGAGCTGCTTGCGTGGCGCTTGCAAGCGTAGACCTTTGCTTGGGCGAAAAAACAAACAAGAAAATAAAAACACTGCCCCTGAAGACCATGCCATACGTTCTATCACCCTTCGAGATGGCATATCACTCACACACCCACACATACACACACACACACACACACACACACACATTCACACACACATGCACACACATACACCCACACGCAAGCATGCACAAATACAGATTGTCTTGATTATGTATATGCAGCAACAGCAGCAACAGCAGCAGCAGTAGTAGTAGTAGTAGTAGTAGTAGTAGTAGTAGTAGTAGTAGTGGTAGTAGTAGTAGTAGTAGCAACTGCAGCAGCAGCATTAGTAGAAGTAGAAGTAGTAGTAGTAGCAGCAACAGCAGCAGCAGCAGTAGTAGTAGTAGTAGCAGCAGCAGCAGTAGTAGTAGTAGTAGTAGTAGTAGCAACAGCAGCAGCAGCAGTAGCAGCAGCAGCAGCAGCAGCAGCAGCAGCAGCAGCAGCAGCAGTAGTAGTAGTAGTAGTAGTAGTAGTAGTAGTAGCAACTGCAGCAGCAGCAGCAGCAGCAAAAGTGGAAGTAGTAGTAGAATGAGAGGTACCGTCTCAGAAGAAAGCGAAGTACATATGTTGCCTTAGTAATGAACAAATCATTCTGCTGTCTCAGTAGACAATAAATTCAACGTTCACACTCAGTTTGAAAATATCCTACATGCACTCATCACTGTCAAGGGATCTATGTAAAAATTATGTCGCAGAGCACCTAAGATTCCCCTACGGATACAGTGCGTGGGAACTATTGGCAGGTTTCACGGTTTTCATTTTAACATTGAATAATACACAACAACAACATCAACAACAACAACTGCTGTGACGACTATGAAAAAAAGGAATACGCTGGTCACTATATTGGAAAAGTAAGCCTCAGAAGATTCAAACAGAATGTAAATCCTTTTTTCTCTCTCCCCCTCTGACTGACTCTCTCCCTCTCTGACTGACTCTCTCCTCCTCTGACCGACTCTCCCCCCCTCTGACCGACTCTCTCCCCTCTGACTGACTCTCTCCCTCTGACTGACTCTCTCCCCCTCTGACTGACTCTCTCCCCCTCTGACTGACTCTCTTCCCCTCTGACTGACTCTCTCCCCCTCTGACTGACTCTCTCCCCCTCTGACTGACTCTCTCCCCCTCTGACTGACTCTCCCCCTCTGACTGACTCTCTCCCCCTCTGACTGACTCTCTCCCCCTCTGACTGACTCTCTTCCCCTCTAACTGACTCTCTCCCTCTCTGACTGACTCTCTCCCCCTCTGACTGACTCTCTCTTCCTCTGGCTGACTCTCTCCCCCTCTGGCTGACTATCTCCCCCTCTGACTGACTCTCTCCCCCTCTGACTGACTCTCTCCCCCTCTGACTGACTCTCTCCCCCTCTGACTGACTCTCTCCCCCTCTGACTGACTCTCTCCCCCTCTGACTCTCTCCCCCTCTGACTGACTATCTCGCCCTCTGACTGACTCTCTCCCCCTCTGACTGACTCTCTCCCCCTCTGACTGACTCTCTCCCTCTCTGACTGGCTCTCTCCCCCTCTGACTGACTCTCTCCCCCTCTGACTGACTCTCTCCCTCTCTGACTGACTCTCTCCCTCTCTGACTGACTCTCTCCCCTCTGACTCTCTCCCCCTCTGACTCTCTCCTCCTCTGACTCTCTCCCCCTCTGACTGACTCTCTCCCCCTCTGACTCTCTCCCCCTCTGACTCTCCCCCCCTTATGAATCTCCCCGACGGACTCTCTCCCATACTGACTCTCCACCCCCCTACCACCTCGGAACGCTGCACGAAACTCGGCTCCGGCGTACCTCCTCGTCTTCCCCTCATCTCCCCTGAACTCTCCCCACCCCGCCCTCTGACGCTCCCTCCTCACTCGCCTCTCCCTCTGCTCTCATCCTCTCTCCCCTCCCTACTCTCGCCGCTCCCTCCTCCCTCCTCCTAGCTCCTCTCCCTCCGCTCCCTCCCTCCCGACCTCCTCTGAAACGGACCAGCCCTCCCTCCCTCGCCCCTCACCTCCCTCCCTCCCTCTCCCCTCCCTCCCTCCTCTTCCCTCTCCTCCCTCCCTCTCCTCCCTCCCTGCCCTCCCTCCCTCTCCTCCCTCCCTCTCCCTCCCTCACCTCCCTCCCTCCCTCCCTCCTCCCTCCATCCTCTCCTCCCTCCTTCACTCCCTCCCCCTCCCTCCCTCCCCCCCTCCCCCTCCCCTCCTTCCCCCTCCCTCTCTCTCCCTCCCCTCCCTCCCTCCCTCCCTCCCTCCCGCTCCCTCCCTCCCTCACCTCCTCCCTCTCTCCCCCATCCCTCCCTCCATCCCTCCCTCCTTCTCTCTCTTCTCTCGTCTTCTCTCTCTCTCTCTCTTTCTCTCTCTCTCTCTCTCTTCTCTCTCTCTCTCTCTCTCTCTCCATCTATCTGGCCGGTCCTTGAGTGAATTATATGAGTATTGAGATCGGCAGCTTCCACACTCGAACGCCACCCCACCCCCTCAGTTACAATTTCTAAGGGTTATTTCTGCCTTCACTAGCGTGTTAGAGAGAGAGAGAGAGAGAGAGAGAGAGAGAGAGAGAGAGAGAGAGAGAGAGAGAGAGAGAGAGAGAGATAGAGAGAGAGAGAGAGAGAGAGAGAGAGAGAGAGAGAGAGAGAGAGAGAGAGAGAGAGAGAGAGAGAGAGAGAGAGAGAGAGAGAGAGAGAGAGAGAGAGAGAGAGAGAGAGAGAGAGAGAGAGAGAGAGAGAGAGAGAGAAGATAAAACACAAAGCAGGTGAGAAGATGATGGAATGCAAAAGTTGTATTTAGGCATTAGGCTATCTTCAAGTGTGCTTAGATTATAGAAAATGATAGCTTTGATACAAACTTTTCCCTACTTTCTAAACACATTAACTAATTTTTGGTTTTAATGTTATTCGCTTCAGATCTACCACCATGCTGTCAAAGTCAGCGTTATGGAGGCGGAGACTGAAGGAGGAAGACCCTGAACAGAACACGCATAACGAGTACTTGAGTGAGAAACAGGAAGAGAGTCAGAGGCGAGTAGACGTGAAGAAGCAGAAATGGGAAAACAAACTTTATACCAGAGTCGCTATTTTGCCCAAATGTTGCATTCGCACGTGTGTGTGTGTGTGTGTGTGTGTGTGTGTGTGTGTGTGTGTGTGTGTGTGTGTGTGTGTGCGTGCGACTGTGTTTGCGCACGTGCGCATATATTATTGTGCTCTAGAGTAGTCATCAATAGTTCATCTTATGAAATGAAACTGTAGTCACTTTCTTTTTTCTCTCCAGTTTATTACTCAGCTGTCTACTTCTTCGTTTCATTGATTATGCAAATTTTTACACTGGCTGTGCATCTACTGAGTTTTGTTTTGGAGAGTAATCCACAAAATAAATTATTCGATATATAGTGCTATAGAATATTTATTAGTAACTATACACGTGTTCTGAAAATTGAGTGCACTGTGTGTAAGCCATGCAGAGATCTCGTGTAGTTTGTTCCGTATTTCACGTGAGTCAGAGTAAGAGAAGTGTTGTCTACAATTCAACATATAAGCACAAATTCTGACATTCAAAAATGGAAGAGCGCTTAATATCTGTACCTGAATATATTTCTTCGTGTTTTTCATGCTTATTTGAGGTCACTTTCAACTCAAAATAGCAATTATTTAACAAGCAATCAATAAAGAAGAGATTACTACAGACCTTAATAACAGAATTGTGACTCAAAGCCTCCTTAATTGAAGGAGGAAGGGTTATGTTTTCAGTCATATGTGACCAAATAATTAAATATATTTCTAGTTTTATATTGCATTGTGCAAGAGAGTACAGCTGTTAAACCTGTAAGTTCTGTATTCCGCTCATAGTTTATGCCTCACAGAATGTTTACTGTGTTATAATCAAGATACACCATAATGCGATGTGAAACACGCAGAAAATAAAATAGATTAGAAGATGTATATTTTGCATATACTGTCTGCATGCCTTCACTAATGTTTCAGTTTAACTTACCTTGCATTTATGTGACCCTTTTGGAAAGATTTAGCTGCAAAAATAATTTGCTTTGGTTGACTCTTGTACATTGACCGGAGGGGTCACATATTTTACCTTCACTTAGTGCAAAATATGACCAGTTTTCATTTACTTTTCAAACGTTTTATGCTAAGAAAATGTGGAGCTTGTTTTTAAACTGTATTTGCGAAAAATTTATTGTGTTTGAAATGTGGGTGATTTGTGCCTTAAATGGGAAGTAAAAACTTTGGGACTGTGAAAACTGCCTACTGGCTATTGGTGTAGGTTGGGTCCACCCGTTCGTAGCATGACCCCTCTCCTTCCTGCGCTTCACCTTGACCTGGGTTGATTGTGCTGTAGGCATTGTCAGCTGCTGAGTCATTGTCGCGGTCATCAGCTGCGTCATAGCCGCCGTTGATGACGTCACGATTGGGATGGGTCATCAAATCCTCATAACTATTGTCGACGTCTTTGCTTCTGTCTGCCTCGCCCAGGTGGCTGTAGGTGACGTCACCACCAGCACGCAAAGGCCTACTTGTCTGTCCAGGGTCCATGTGGCCGAGACTGTCCTGAGATGATTGCCCTGTTGCATCGCCAGAAGTATGGTGGATCACGGTGTAGTCATGCTCAGGACCACGAGCCGTAGGAAGCTCATAAGGATGAAAGCTGGAGTCCCTGGCTGTCAACTGTGTCTGCAAAGAAATAACAACAAATACTTTATTGGTTCGGCCTTGAGCCCGTTCTAACATACACATAATTATTTGCAATACTGAGCTATCTGTCTGCAGAGTAAGAATTTAAAAAGTAGCTGTGAGACAATGTCAACTGGGAATACAGAGATGAAATGTGTCATTACAGAGTGCCTTCAGGAACTGTGTGTAAACAGACTGTTGAGTACATGTAAACTGTGAATCCAGATCGACATCTCGCTCCCTACTCGACATTAACGAATGGGTCAAATACAATGGTTCGGTTTAAGAAATTACGTCGTTCTTGTGAGTTGAAATGATTCCGGCCCACGTAAAGGAGGGAGGGAGACTTCAGACTTCCAACTGCAGACTTCATCTTTATTTCTGCAGACGACACACATTATAAAATTACACCATTACACTCACAGGTGCACGTCTTAGAACAGCAATCGAAGTTATCATGTACAGTAATGAATTAATGGAATAAGTGTACAGGAGACACGATTGTGTGTACAGCCTGGAGTTGGATGTCTAAGTATTTATATTTGCTTTCAACTAGTGTTCATGCTTAATGTGAGTATAATTGTCCAACATGTATGTACACGTTTTCGTTGAGTCATTAAGTAACAGTAGAAGAATGTATGTACAGCATCATATATCTACAGAGTTTGTTATCATTTTTGCTATTTGGTTGCGTAGTTTCAAAGCATAGTAAATGTACAATGCAGCACCTCTCACCTTCCTGATGTCATTACTGTCTAGCAGTTTTGTCAGTCTCATATGATTGTTTCTCGTCATGTGTTTTTCTATGTATTTCTTTCGTAGTTCGCGATATGAATTACAAACAAACAGAAAATGCTCCTCGTTCTCTGCTTCATTTCCACTGAATGAACAATTAATATCTTATGCTTCATCACTTGCATTGCTTGTTTGTGTTTAGTTCACAAAATCCAAATATAAACCTAATAAAGACATTTCTAAGTTTCTTTATATTAATATCATGCAGATAATGTTCGCATTCAAAATTACAGGTATATGTATATCTTTTGTATACAGAGAAACGTTCAGTATAATGCATCCTGAAGGACCAGTCCTGGTGGAAGCAGCCTCACAGCCTTTGATGAAGAGTTCTCAGAAAGATTATTTCATTGCAGAACCACCGCTTTTCCAGACTTGCAAAGCCTATTTTTGACAGAAGCTCCTCTTCATTATTAGACCAGTTATGATAAATTTATATTACAGAGGTCAGCATAAGATACGCTTACTTTGGGAGCCTGTCTGCCGGCATCTTGCACAGCCTCAACCAATATGTTATGGCTCTAATGGCAGAATGTACAAACAAATGATATCTACCTGTCTCAACGTATACAATAGCGTTGAGAGATCTTGCATCTGCGTTCAGGAATGGCTTGCAAGCAAATATATGTATATTTTCTATATTGTATCGATTTGTAAGATCCCATATTTCTGCACCCTAGAGAAGAGGAGGCAATATCTGGGCACCAACTAATTTAAAGTACACAAATCTATTGAGAATGTGGATGCGCCACATGGTTTTCAGCATCTGAATAGGTTTTTGCTTGCCTTTGTCTGCTTGCTTGTCATGAGCTGTTTCAATTCACATTTTGGAATAAAAAGGAATCCTAAGTATTTATTACGAGTTAACAACTTCAAGAGTTGTACTGCCTCGACTCCACCTCTCCCCTCTTGCGAAATGTCCCCCACGTCGAAAAACCATAATCTTGGTCATGTCGGTATTGACAGTCAGAGCAAGGTTTTTGGATACCACATGCAATTATTGATCTGAAACTGTAGTCATATTGGAATGATGGATAGAAGTACTATGTCATCAGCAAACAAGAGGGAATTTATCTCCGCTATGCCAGGTAGCATCTGTAACCTATGCTTTCCATGTTTGCGGACGCAGTCAGCCACAAGTGAGACATAATGGGAAAATATTATCGCGCTCTTAGTTGCGCCTTCTTTTACGACAAGCGGGAATTCTAAACATTCTGAAAATGTGAGGTCCCATCTTATGCACGCCTGTATATTGGAAGACATTGCTTTGATCATATTAATATACATAGTTGAAACGCCTATTTTCTTATAAATTTGCCGAAGGCATGCATGATCTACAGAAGCCAAAGCTTTTCCGTAGTCCATGAAAGCAGCATAGAGCTTTTCTCTGCCACTGTCATAAATATGCTTCACTGCAATGGAATAAAGTGTGAATATGTCATCAATTGTGGAATGGTCTCTTCGAAACCCTGCTTGTTCTGTGCTAAATTTGTTGTTTCATTCACAACAATTTTGGAGGCGTCTAGTTAAAATAGAGGAGAACAGTTTACTCACTGTGCTAAGTAAGGATATGCCTTTGTAATTCTGGGCGCTTGTTTTTCCCCTTGCTTTATAGATTGGAATCATTTCAGATTGGCTCCAGCTTTTGGGAACGTACTGTTTCTCATACATTATGTATACATATATTTATCCAATTTAGACATCGTATGTCTGCATAAGAAGAGCGCTTGTTTGGCTTTTATTTTGGCTTGCTTGCAGTCGAGGTCATACCATTTGGCACTACGAGGGAGTGAGAAGAGAGAGAGAGAGAGAGAGAGAGAGAGAGAGAGAGAGAGAGAGAGAGAGAGACAGAGAGACAGAGAGACAGAGAGACAGAGAGAGAGCGAGAGAGGGAGAGAGAGAGCGAGAGAGAGGGAGAGAGAGAGAGAGAGAGAGAGAGAGAGAGAGACTGACAGAGAGACAGAGAGAGAGACAGAGACAGAGACAGGTAGGCAGGCGGGCTGGTGGGCGGGTGAATGCGCGTACGCACAAATACCTACACATGCACATACACACACACACACACACAAACACACACACAAACACACTCACAAACACACACACACACACACACATACACACACATCTAGAAAGAGAGAGAGAGAGAGAGAGAGAGAGAGAGAGAGAGAGAGAGAGAGAGAGAGAGAGATAGAGAGAGAGAGTGAGAGTAAGAGAGAGAGAGAGAGAGAGAGAGAGAGAGAGAGAGAGAGAGAGAGAGAGAACTGAACTGAACTGGTTTATTGAGGTCATCGGCCCATTGCATATACATGCATGTGAACATTATGTTTACAAACAAGCGCCTGATAAATTTTGGTAATGTATTGAACAATAATTACAAATGTTCCATTTTTGAACCAACTGATTCATAGTTGCTTGTACAAACCAGCAAACTCATCTATTCTTTTAATTTGTGTTCCCTTAATCTAAAGGCATAGAATATGTACATAGCTACAGGTCTTGTCATTATGTCATTAGCTCCCTGCATAAAATATTGACATACATTACCATACTTTCTCTTATTTAAGTACCGCTCTAGGTATTTTTCCCTTAGTTGCTGGTATGCGGGACATGCCAACAGAAAGTGTTCCTCGTTCTCTATTTCCTCGCAAAATGGACATTTTACGTCTTGTTTACTTCCAAACAATTTGATAATACCCAGTTCATTTATTCCAAACCGGAATCGAATAAACACATCTCTAATTTATTTTTATCCAATGTGTTTAAATAATTTTCTAAACCAAAACTTAGCTTTATAGATGAAAACCACCCGTATCTGTCGCTACTGGTATTTTTACTACTGCAGTCTTGGAGATAACAATCTTTCATCCTCTGTGTTAGTTGCAGCATGAAACGTTTCTCGTCTGCAACTTGTCCGTTCATCCACACATATCCGAAGCCGAGTTGAAACAGACAGTACTTCACCTTTTCTGTCCAGTTTCGACCTTTTTTGATGTGAGAGTTCAGGAGCATCATAAGTGCTTGCTTTCTCCCATTATGCATAGTTTCAGCCAATACTTTATACCTCTGATGCTACTATTTACAGAAATTGGATAGCGCCCAAGATCTCCATAGACCACGTGATTTGGAGTTCTCCATTCTAATCCCAAGAACTTTTTGCATATAAAAGTGTGAGATCAAGAGAGAGAGAGAGAGAGAGAGAGAGAGAGAGAGAGAGAGAGAGAGAGAGAGAGAGAGAGAGAGAGAGAGAGAGAGAGAGAGAGAGAGAGAGAGACATGTAAAACTTGTCGGAATGAAATGTTCCTGTAATCTAACATCAGACCACCTCATTAATATGCATATTTGGAGACAGCTAACCGTGTGGTATGAGGAAGTGACGGCCAAAGCTGGTCTTGATGTGGCTGTGCCTGCAACGGAGGCACAAGGGGCAGGAACTCGCGGGGGTTTCCCTCGATTGCCTCCCTTGGATTTGCCTGCCATCGCCACTGCCTGGGAGCCTGCAGTCCGACTGTCAGAGGTCGATCTTGAGGTCAACAGTTGCCGGTTTGGGGCCTGTGCCCCAGTCAGGCCGGACTCCAGTTGTGAGTCTGTTGGTTTCAGGTCGCTGAAGGAAACAGGGTTGTCTTCCCTGTCCTTTTCTTTGGCGGCATTCCTGCAGACATCAGAAACATTTTGGGACCTCAGTATGACTGTATCGTTAATACAATGGGAAGTATACAACGCTGATCCATTGTAAATGTAATCCAATAAGTGCAACAGAATGAGAATTCTCACAAAGAGGTTTGTGGTTCCGTAGGCACCACTCACTTGTTGAACCTTGATACATACACGGTCAAACCAACATAGGAGGACTGCATAGATTTTCAGCAAATGGGTGTGAGACTGTGATCAAATCATTCCAGGCAGCAATTTTGATGCACTCACGTGCTACACAGCATGAAATGAATCAATCTTCTCGAACACAAACGAATGTCAAAATATATTTCAAAGACAGAGCAGAGGGGTTTATTCTAACTCACTAATAATAACAAGACATCATCTATTTATCACAAGCATCTATGTGGTTTCATGAAAAGAAGAATAAAACGTGGATGAACATCTTAATGGCAGTCATCTTCGACTTCTGTCATTTACTCCAGTGAACAGCACGATGAGTAAATGTCGCGATCTAAACAACCAGCGGTGACATTCGATGTTTACAGAACTGTTATGGACGTTTCATAAATTGCCATCCTTATCGGCGTTCAAAGAGGAAAAACAGTTGCAGAGTTGAAAACCAACATGACCTCACTAAATGATATGACGGACCTCTTCCTTCTGAAGACGACGATGACGACAACGACGATGGCGATGATGACCACGGCTGCAACGCCTCCACCAATGGCATACTTCTGTACAGAGGAACCCGACTGTTCGTCCTTGTTCGCCGTGTGTGCTGCAAGAGACGACAGGCGATGCTGCACGGAGAAGACAGAGACGCTTGCATGAAGACCACACAGGCCACAGGCACAGAGAGAACAGTGTGGATGCCCGTCTCTCTGGAAAGCCCTGATGAACGAAGTCATCTTCCTTGGACTGAAGGGCAGCAAGCATGAGTGCATGGCGATGCCTTGTGGCCCTGATTTGTCTTACCAGTGTCGTCGTCGTCGTCGGTCGTCGGTCATCGTCGTCGTCGTTGTCGTCGTCGGTCGTCGTCGTCGTCGGTCGTCGGTCGATCGTCGTCTGTCGGTCGTTGGTCGGTCTTCAGTCGTCGGTCGGTCGTCCGTATGTCGTGCGTCGGTCGTTGGTCGGTCGTCCGTCGTCGGTCGGTCGTCGGTTGTCGGTGCTCCCTCGTCCGTCAGTCGTCCGTCGGTCGTTGGTCGTCGGTGGTCCGTCGTTCGTCGGTCGTCCGACGGTCGTCGGTAGTTGGTCGTCTTCTGTCTCCCGTCGGTCGTCCGTCGATTGTCGGTCGTCGGTCGTCCGTCGTCGTCGGTCGTCGATCGTCCGTCGCTCTGTCTGATCCCTCGCCATCTGTCGTTGGTCGTCTCTCTTTGCTCGCGCGTCGGTCGTCGTCTGTCCCTCTGTCGTCGTCTTCTCTTCTTCTGTCTTCTTCTTCCTCGTCTTCTTCTTCTTCCTTCCATCCTTTCTCCTCTCCTCCTCCTCCTCCCTCCTCCCTCCTTCCTCCTCCTCCCCTCCCTCCCCTTTCCTCCTTCTTCCTCCTCTTTCATTTTCCTTCCTCCTCCTTCCTCCTCCTTCTCCTTCCTCCTCCCTCCTTCCTCCTCCTTCCTCCTCCTTCTTCCTCCTTCCTCCTCCTTCCTCTTCCTTCCTCCTCCTTCCTCCTCTCTTCCTCCTCCTTCTTCCTCTCTCTTCCTCCTCCTTCTTCCTTCTTCCTCTTCCTCCTTCTTCTTCCTCTCCTTCCTCCTCCTTCCTCCTCCTTCCTCCTCTTCCTCCTCCTTCCTCCTCCTTCCTCCTCCTCCTCCCTCCTCCTTCCTCCTCCTTCCTCCTCCTCCTCCCTCCTCCTCCTGCTCCTCCTCCTCCTCCTCCTCCTCCTCCTCCTCCTCCTCCTCCTCCTCCTCCTCCTCCTCCTCCTCCTCCTCCTCCTCCTCCTCCTCCTCCTCCTCCTCCTCCTCGTCCTCCTCCTCCTCCTCCTCCTCCTCCTCCTCCTCCTCCTCCTCCTCCTCGTCCTCCTCCTCGTCCTCGTCCTCCTCCTCCTCCTCCGTCCTCCTCGTCCTCCTCCTCCTCCTCCTCCTCCTCCTCGTCCTCCTCGTCCTCCTCCTCCTCCTCGTCCTCCTCCTCCTCCTCCTCCTCCTCCTCGTCCTCCTCCTCCTCGTCCTCCTCCTCCTCCTCCTCCTCCTCGTCCTCCTCCTCCTCCTCCTCCTCCTCCTCCTCCTCCTCCTCGTCCTCCTCCTCCTCCTCCTCCTCCTCCTCCTCCTCCTCGTCCTCCTCCTCCTCGTCCTCCTCCTCCTCGTCCTCCTCCTCCTCCTCCTCTCCTCCTCCTCCTCCTCCTCCTCCTCATCGTTGTCGTCGTTCTTCTCGTCCACGTCCTCGTCGTCGTCCTCGTCCTCGTCGTCGTCCTCGTCCTCGTCTATTCTCGCCTCGTCGTTGGTCCTTCCCCTCGTCGTCCGACCTCCTCCTCGTCATCGTCCTCCTCCTCTTCGTCCTCTCCTCCTCCTCGTCGTCGTCCTCCTCTTCGTCGTCCTCCTCCTCGTCGTCCTCCTCTTCATCGTCGTCCTCGTCCTCGTCGTCGTCCTCCTCCTCCTCTGTCCTCCTCGTCGTCGACGTCATCCTCCTCCTGCGTCGTCGTCGCGTTGTCGTCGTCCTCTTTTTCTTCTTCACCATCCCACCACCAATCACCGTCACCACCACCACCAACACACACCACCACCACCACCACCACCACCACCACCACCACCACCACCCACATCATCATCATCATCATCGTCATCATCATCTCCCATCATCACTCATCATGATCATCATTATCATCATCATCATCGTCATCGTTGTCGTCATCGTCGTCATGAGGTCGTCGTCAGTTTCAATTCTATACTATTTTGTTATGCCAGAAACGGGAAAATTCGAGAGGAAACGTTTTGAGGAACTTGTACGAGAAGTGATATAAAGATTAGAATCACCCACAGAAATTTGATGCGATGGATCATTTCAAATAGACTGACGTAAACAGTTAACACTATTTCTTCAGACTGAAAGCTGTTCTCTTGTATAAAATAGTCATGGTCCTTCAAACAACTTTTAGAAATCAAGTCCAGAACTCCCACACCGAAAGTGGAACATTTCCTAGGGAGACTCACCGCAAGGCATCACGGGAAGAGAAGCTGGAGGGTTTCTGCTGCAGGCCACCGTGAGAGTTTGAGGAGCTGGATAAACAGATCAAAGAATCCACGTTGTTTAAATCAACATTTTCTTCCAATGCACGATGTTTGGTCCAGCCGCATGGGACACACCTTCTTCCACTGCACCCTGGAGTCAAAGCGCTTCAGGATGGTCATAAGGCCTCGGCCCTATACTCTGTGTGTGTATGTGCTCGCGTGCGTGCGCATGTGCATGTGTATGTGTGCGCACGCGCGCGTGTGCATGTGTGTATGCGTGTGTGTGCGTTTGTTCATAGTATATATTCGTGCGTAAATGTGTATGTATATGTGCGTGCATGATTGTATGTGAATGTGTTTTATGTATTCATGTTTATTTCATATGTGTGTGCTTTTAAGTGCACGAGAGCACTATTTAGTTGAGGGGACAAAGGAAACTGCCTGATTCCATGACAGATTTTGGTGTGTAAGTAGGTAGTGCTGTGACGTGGTGTGCAATTTTGTGTTGGGTCCGTATGTCTATCTCTGTGCCTGAGAACGTGCGGGTATGGGACATAGAGAGAAATGTACACTTTTAGATTTTAAGAGCCGTGTGGATAGAAGAAGACGGAGTCTTCTAGGGTCCCACCTCGCATTTTTACGTAGACAGGAAGCACGGCCTGCACCCGGAAGCGAAATGGCGTCGTGACTCGCGCTTCCAGGAAGTGGCTGCCAGGGTTTCCCAGGGTGACGTCACCTTGCAGGAAGATCACGGAGGACACCCTGTCTTTGTTGCCGACGTCAGCCTGCAACGTCATTTCCTGCCTCGAGCAGTCCAGGGCCTCCACTGCGCATGTCCAGTTCTGGCTTTGTCTGGTCACTGATGTTGAAGTGGCGAACATCGCTCTCAACTCAAGTCCAGAGGCCTGCTGCAAGGTCTGTGCATCGAACAGGAGGTCTGGTTTCTCTGTAACACACAGAATACGCTGGAAAGTTGTCACAGTGTGTGAAGATCTGCCCTCTCTGAAACACATAATACTTTGTAGATGTACATGCAAATTCAGTCTCTCCAAGACATACAGCACATATCTTTTTATATGCGTTGAGATTTGCGCTGTTTGTTTGTATGTTTGCATGTACAAAACATATCTGTTTCACAAATTTCATTATTTTAAAGTTCCAGTAAGTGAACTTTCCCATGCAGGTGTGACTAACGCATGCATTCAAGTACTTGAAGACTTAGCCATGCAGGCCAAGGGGTCTCATTCGTTCGAGCACTAGAAAGTTTATCTCGTAGATGTCTCATGCATTCAGTAACCTCATTATTTACCCACGAGAGGTAGTTGTCCACTGCACATCCATTTTCCTACGGACACAGGGTGAACGTTTCGGCTCCTCATTCGTACTTGAAAACTTACCCACAATGATGTTATGATGGTATCGACGTACTGTTCTAGAACACTTACCCATACAGGTGTAGTAGTCGTACTTTTTTAGGTTCTAGAAGACTTACTCATACAAGGTGAGCAAGGCATCGTAATTTGTTTTCGGATCTAGACAACGTACCCATTAACAGGTGTAGTAGTCCCGCATTTAGTTCGAGAGTTCTAGAGCACTAACCCAACACGTGTAGTAGTCTTGACTTATTCAGGTTCTAAACATCTTCCCCAAATCATCAGGTGTAGTAGAATCGAATATTTTTTAGGTTCATAGACGACTTAACTCATACAGGTTGCAGTAAGTCCGTCCTTGATTTCGGTTCTAGACAAACGACGTAACCCAATCCGAGGGTGTAGTGTAGTCGCATTTATTCAGGATTATGTCGAGCAACCACTTACCCAAACACACGAGTGTAGTAGCTTCGTACTTATTTCAAAGTCTGTTCTACGAAAACACTAATTACGCACCATACAGGTGTGGTAGTCACACACATTCAAGTACGAGAAATCTTGCCCACACACACACAGGTGTGTTTGTAGTCTTACACATTTAGGTTACTAAGGAAAACTTAACCCACGAACAGGTGTGATTGTCCAAGGCATTGTGATGATCCGTCCATGACACCAGACACCGGATAAGTCGTCACGGCACATTTTCCAGGACAAGTGTAATTTGCAGCACATGGACCAGGACTTGCAGTGGTCTGGGTGCATAAGAAGGAATGGGGAAAAACGTAATGAAGAGTTGTTTTTTTCAATAATGTCCAGTTCTCAGCTAAACGTGCGTGTCACGGATGCCATAATTTTTATTTTCGAATCGATTTACATTTACACCACTCTCACTCCTCGCCTACCATACTGTAAATCGCCAATGATTGGATCTCTGGAGTTAGCGCTCTCCTACAGAATATACTGCTATTAACATAAGTTGGACATGTGGAGGAATAGGTAGTGCTATTGACACAACCTAGTATATCTGGTGTATACCCCTCGGCAAAAATACAACAGTCAATACAAAACAGTAAACAACAAACCAGGAAAACAAACCAAATTGCCACCAACGCTGCCAGTGATACACCACGTCACCGCCGATCGACCGATCCATAATCACGCTCCATCGCCTGCCGACAATTCAGTACCCTAAGGTCCGAATTCTCTACTCTTAATTCACCATAGCGAGCTGCTACACTACATTTAATACACCTTCGATCAGCACTGGAAATTGCGATAAAAACTGACTACTGCAAAAAGCGTCCCCTGTTTGGAATCGGGGGGGAAGCTGGAGGCATTCCGGTCCACAAACCATTGTGAAGCAAAAAGTTTTGCTGTACAAAACGGGAACGAAATTATAATGAATTGTTGCCGAATAGAATAAGCAGAAGGAGAACCAAGCACGAATCAGTTTTGGGGCAATAAATGTGAATCGGAAACTGCAGGTTGTTTTTGCGCTGATGTTCGGCAACGAGGGGTGGGGGTGCCATTCAAAAGAATGAATACCTTGTTTCTCTGTAGTATAAACAATCGCCGAAAAAGTCTGAATCCGCCTCACAAAACACATTGCGCCCAATCTACGCCTTTCCATTGCCGATCATCATTTTAGCAATATTTGCCAATGGTTTGATATCGAAAGTCAATAAGTGTATACAAATATTGGGCAGACCTTATCGTGATTGTCTTAGTACAACCGACGCAATTCCCCTTGGTGTGTGTAGCGTTCGTCATAGGAGTCTAGTGGCGATGTCCAGTAGTACAGACAGTTACTGGTTGTAGGTTCGCGGAATTGGAGGTGTTACCTAGGAGAAGTCAAGACGAAGGAGACGATAGCAGAGTGCTAAGGATTGTTTTTACCAATAGTGTATGCGGAAAAAGTCATTAAAATTGCATTTATTAAATATAGAAAATGTCGCGCAAAAAAAAAACTAGTTTTGCCTTGACACCACTCACTAGACGAGATCTAAAGTCAGACCCCGTTAGTTTATGTTTTTCAAACACAAACTTTCAACAACAAAGATTGTTTCTTGTTGGATACCAAGGAAGTGTAAATTAGTCTTCTTCAACTTCAAAAAACGACCTTATATTAGCAATCAGAGAACCTGAATGAGCCTTCCTACACGACGCAACATGTTCCAACAACATATCATGTTTTCGCCCACCTCCAGTAATCCTCCACGACACACACGCTCCACACACAGTCTCTCTCCCACTCACTATCACCCTCCCTCACATCAACACACCTCACACAGAACACACACCACCACACACACACCCCACAGACAAACAACAAAAGCAACACTGAGCACCATACCATAATCAAAAAATAAGAGCATCATCATCATTCGAAGAAGTCACACACGGTTCTCGCTAACCATGCCAAGGAACGGTCCGGATGCGTCTCATGAGACTTGGCGTGCTCCAGCATGCCGATACTCTAGCCGAGAGTTGTCGTCCGCATAACTTGTCAGTTGGAACGAATCCATTAATAGAATCTGATTCAACTACCGGAATTCATCAGCATACCCACCGTGAACGTACGATTCGCGTCAGATGATAAAAGAAGATTTTGGGTTGGGTTTGCGCGACGATGGCGGCGAGTGCTGGCCTGCTTAAGTAACCAGTTATGGTTTCATCGCCTTTCTACAAGCTGGATCATAGAGGTTTTTTCAGGTCTGTAAAGTGACGGCCAATGGAACATTTTTCCCCCCCGATTCTCCCGTTAATCATATTTAAGGTTTGGACACACAAGTGTGAACGATTTCTTTGTTACAACAAAGACAAACCGAAACAACGGCACCGGAAACGTCGCCGAGCACTGGGCAACGTGTGTCCCAACCACATAGAATGGACGTTATCTAAGGACACCATCGGGCAATTTCCCCGCGAAAACACTGACATATAGCCCACAGTCAGAGTTTTATGTCGAGACAAAAAACACCACCTGGTCAACCCCCCCGTCGAACACGGTACGGGTTTGATTGGTGCAGCCCTTCCCCTTCCCCTCCCTCTCCCCCCCCCCCCCCCGCCCCCCCCCACTCTCTCCCTCCGACTCCACACCGCCGCCCGGCCTCCCCCTCTTTCCTCCGACTAAGATCACCCGCCGCCCGCCTGTCCCCCCCCACCACCACACCCCCACACCGTTATGCCCTCATGTCAATGTTTTGGACGCAGTATTTTTTAAATAACATTCCTCCCCCCGCCCCCACCCCACCCCCGGGTTGGGGTGGCGTAGAGGTGGGGAACTGAAACTGGTGCAGCAGGGTAAGTCGTAACTCAGGGAGTCTGTGGGTGGATGAGCGTGGGTTAAGATGGGTGTGGTAAGTGGGGGGGTAGAATGGAGTTGTGTAAGGAGGGTATGTGGTAAGGGGGTTGGTGGTAAGGGGGTAGGGGTGAAGGCTCGGAAGTGAGGGGGTGGGGGTGAAGGGTTGGGGATAAGAGGATGAGGGTGGGGGTAGGGTCTGGGGGGAGATGATTGGGGTTGTTTGGTGGGGGGTGGGGTGGAAGGGGGTGAGTAGGGGGTGAGGAGATGGGGAGGGAGTTGGAGGTGAGGGGAGGGGGGGGGGTAAAGGGAGTGGAGGTGAGGGGTGAGATGTGAAATAGTTGGGGATTGAGGGAATTATGGAGGTTTCGCGGCGGGGGTTGCAAGGTGGGGTGGTGGTGATGGGGCTGGGTGGGGCCTGGGGTGGCGGAGGGGACGTGGGAGATGGTGGTGAGGGGAATGCGCGGTTGGAGATGAGGGGGTGTGAGTATAGACCGGGTGGGAGTAAAGGGGTTGGGCGGTTAATGGTGACGTGGTCGGGGAGTGTTTTGGTGGAGGGTCTAGGGGCGGGGGATACGCCCGGGGGATTTGTGTTAAGTTGTCCCGATCGGTGGCAGTCGGATGAGGGGGTAACGAGGGCAGTGAGAGGAGTGGGTGGTGTGTAAGGGGCTTGGACTTTAATGCGGGGTTGGGGGTGCACGGAACAGCTAACGGTGGTGAGCAGGTGGGCAGCACGGATGACGGAGGTGAGCTGGGGTGGAAAGACGATGGCAGTGGAGGGGGTGGGGTTGGGGGGTACAGTAGGCGGAATAATAAGGGTGGGGGTTGGTGGGCGGTGAGAGGATGGAGGTGGGGGGTAGCAGGTCGGTGGCCTGCTCGTCTCACCACGAAACACTGGCAGCGTTACCAACCGGCGCACGGGTGCGATGTCACGAACGCGAAGCGGCACCCCCCAGAGATCCCCCCGAACCCTCTCCTTCACCCACCACCACCCCTCCCTCACACCCCACCACCCACCCACACCCTCATCCCCTATCCCCGCCCCCCCCACCCACACACACCCTCCACGGGGTAGCCCACCAGTCCCCCCGGTCACCACTCATCATCCCTTCACCTCTCCCCATGCCCCCCCCGCGCCATATACCCCATCCCCCTTAGCCCCCGACCTCCTCTCCTACCCTCTTCACCCGCCACCCCTGTCTACCCAGCCCCCTAACCCCCACACTAAGACACTCCCCCTCACCCACTCACCATACCCCCACCCTATACCCACACCCGTCTTTGACTCACACCCCCCATCCCCACAATAACCCGCACCCCCTCACTCCCAATCCCTACCAACCGCGCTACCCAGCCAGCACCTCCACCCCGCGAGCCCCCTCACCACGCCCCACTTTCAAAGCCCCCGCGCCGGTCTTACCCCTTCACTTATCAACTCGCATTCCCCCACCTATGTCACAATACTCACTCCCCTCCCACCTCCACTGGCCTCCTTACCCCCCCTACCCCTACCCCTCACAACAAAATCCTCGCCCCATCGTCCCTACCTACCCCTGACCTCACCCCCTCATCCAGGCATCCTACCCACCAACCACACTCTGACTCATATTCCTGCCCTTCCACCCCCCTCACATCCTACCCCACCACCCCTCTATCCTCGTTATCGCCCCTAATCCCCTCCATTCCCCCTCACCCCTTCACTTTCCCACCCTGTCTTGCCCCCTCCCTCCTCTTTACCAGCCAACCCCCGTTACCCCACCCGACTACCCTCCTTTTACCACCCAACTCCGCTTCGAATCCCCCATCCGCCTCCCTACCACCAACCCCCCTTACCCCCACCACGCTCCTCGCCCCCCAGCTACACCTGTTCCCATTCACCTCTTACCCTGCCGCGCCCGCTTTTTCAGTGCCCCACCCCCCTACCGTCACCCAACCGGGGGCGTGGGGGGGCGGGGCGTCGGGCGATGGACAGTTTGTTATTTAAAAAATTACTGCATACGTCCCAACATTGCGCAGTTATGGGCGCATAAGGGGTGGGGGGCGGTGTGGTGGGGGGGATGAGCTGGGATCGGCCGGTGTTTGAGTCTTGGAGGAAACGAGGGGTGGCCGGGGCGGCGGGTTGATCGTCGGCAGGGCGGTGATGGGATTCTGGGACGAGTGGGGGGGGGGGGGGGGGGGAGGCGAGCGAGTTTGAGGGGGGGGGGTAAAGGGCCCCTGTGCACCATCAATACGCCCGTGCTGGTTACCATTTTTTCTCTTTTTGTCGACATAAACTCTTCTTGTCATTTTCAGTCGACCGGGAAATTTCCCGATGCTGTACCGTAGATGAACGTCCATTCTATGTTTGGACACGTTGCCGTTTGTACAAAAATCGTCCCCTGTATTTTAATCGATATCGGGAAAATGACGTCATACATTGTGACGTTTTACAGACCTGCCGAATAACCTACTATGATTCCACTGTGGTTAGATAAGTGCGCGAACCAACTGTCCAATAAGCAGCCGCGCAAACAAACTTTTGAGCGGCGAAAAGTGACCATTCAGTATTCTAATTAATCTCAGTTCCCATGGAAAGTTATCCTGACGAACCTCGTGAGTTTTCGGCCTTGAGGCACGCCAGCATGAGACGCCCATGTCCGACGTTCAATCTTTGCAAGACGCGAAGGACTATCACATGCTTGATGGATGACTGATGGCTGTGTGTGTGTGTGTGTGTGTTGTGTGTGGTGTGTGTGTGTGTGTGTGTGTCCTGTTGAGTGAGTGAGTGAGTGGAGAGAGATGTGTGTTGAAGGTCGTGGTGTGGAGTATGAGGGAAAATGTGTGAGTTGCGTACTGACGGATGGCCATGGTGGGGTGGAGTAAGGTTTTGAAACTAAACCTGGTACGTACCGGAGCAATGGTGTGAAAGGTGGAAAAATAAGGCCGCTGACTTTTATGTGTATTCGTCAGTGCACCGTGGCAGTGCATAGGACAAACTACATTTTTGCGACCCTTTCCTATTTAATAGTGCAATATACAGTTTCCGCATACACATGGATCCACAACTGTCCGTGTGAGCACTCTTCGCTCCCTCCTTCGTCCTGACTTTCTTACAAGAGTACCTTCAATTTCCCGAGTCTACACAGTAAAACTGTCTGGATCTCTCGGACTATGCCATAGATTCACGTACAACCCTCGAGTGCGCCGTTAGCAAGACAAGTGATCAGCTGCAATACTTGAACACCATTGCTTTCATAAAACCATCTGGCAAAATGTAATGTGAGGCAATGGAAACATAGGCCTACGATGGCGCAATGTTTTGTGAGGCGCGATCAGATTTTCGAGATCTGGTTTATACTACAGGAACAGTATTCATCTTTTGAATGGAAACCTATTTTCCTCCTATATTTCTACGCTCCATTTGTGTTGCAGACGTCAACGAGTGCGTCTCTAGTCCCTGTCAACACGGAACCTGCTTCAACACAGCAGGCGGCTTCCAGTGTAACCAGTTTTCCGATGCACATTTCTTGCCCCAATAACTGATTCATGCAGTGGTTCTCCCTTCTGCTTAATTCTACTCCTGGCCAACAATTGCCCCATTATGAAGTTCGTTCCGTTGCTCTGTTACCCCCAGCATTACACCTTCTTTTCATCAATAGGTTTGGTGGACGTGAATGCCTCAGCCTCGAGTCCAACAGACGGCCTGCAGTTTGATGAGTCAGTTTCGCAATTCCAGTTGTGCATTGCTTCGAAGGTTGTTTTTTGTATTAACTAGTAGCAGTTGCATGGTTGACTTATAGAGTATGAAATATGACCAGGTTACTGATATGGCTGGGGAGGCAGTGCCGGAGGGTACTGGATAAGGGAGCTGGTGATTGTCCATGGTTTTGTTATGGCGGTGTACAGTGGTGGTTATCGCGCATGCGTTTCGGCAAATGGTTGTGGTGGTTTGGTTGCGGTTTTGTGATTGTGACTGTTGTTTATGAGCCCGGTATTATACCAAGATAGTCAGTTTGCAAGCAACTACCTATTTCCCTCCAGGTACAACTTACTGTTAAATACCTTATATTCTCTAGGACTAGTAGTCGCAACTGTCCGGAGATCTCCAGCAATTGTTGTTAACCATTTATGGAGAGCTCCCCCCCGGCTACGGAAGGACGAGTCGCCGGGAGTCAGTGGTAAAGTAAATCGATTCACGAAACCCATAATTAGCGCTCGAAGCACTGGTTTGCCTGGATGATGTAGACACACTTGAACAACACACATCTTTCCACAACATTTTTCTCCCCTTCCTTCTTTCCTTCTTTGCACCAGTACCCCTCGCAAGTCCGGTCCCTGTGACTGCATAATTAACCACTTGCTCTGGGACCGTCCGTGACGACTATCCTCGGTGTCTTGTGTTCCGGACCGATTCCCCCCCCCCTCCCTCCGACCAATGTCCATTGGACCAATCACACCGGTGTTGGGTATTTAGTTTTCCAGTTATTCTCTAAATGTGTTGTAATTGGACTACAAACACTGCTGTGGGTGGCAAAGATTTTCTCGTACTTGAATGCGTGTGTCGATACCAGCACCTCGTTATGTGTGTAACGTGTTCTAGAACCTAGCTAACGTCACGGCACTACTCACACTTGTGTGGTGGTAAGGCTGTTCTGCGACTACCTGAATAACTATTGCAGACCTATTCTATCAGCTCTGTTATGGGTACCGGTCGTCCTAGCTACCGAAACAAGTACGCCTACTGCACCTGTATGAGGTAAAGTCTTCTAGAATCCCTAAAAACTACATGTCGACATACGACCCAACCTGTTATGCGGTAAGTGGGTTCTAGAAACCTTGAATAAGTAAGACTACTACACGTGTGTGTGGGTAAGTGTGTCTAGTATAGCTCTTGAATACCAATGCGGGCTACTACACCTGGCTATGGGTACTGTCGTGCCTAGTAACCCGAAAACTACACCAATTACGACACTGCTGCACCTGTATTGAGTTTAAGTCTTTCTAGACACCTAAAAAAGTAACGGACTAACTACAACCTAGTATGGGTTAGTGTTGCTAGAACCTGAATTAAGCTGTCGCACGATACTGATCAACATGGTATATGTGCGTCCATATGTGTGTTCCTATTGACTACCTGACGAACCATTGTACTACCCACTTCCTACAATCCTGTTCGTGCCTGGTCATAGTGAGTTCTAGACAAGCTGACATAAGTACGGTTACGGCACGCTGCAAGTTAAGTAAGTGTTTCTAGAACCGCCTACGAATAGGTACGCACTACTACTTTACATACCATGGGTGCGCGTACGGTGTTCTACGTACCGGGACCACTGGTAGTCATCGTGACCCGCACACTAAATCGGCACATCGTTGTAGGTGATGTCATTACACCGTTTTGCATATTATCTCTGAATTGAGTTTTTCTAGTTCAACTTTCACCATGTGTCCTATCGAAATGGAATGTGGCATGACATACTACCTCTCTGCTGAGGGTAAATAATGAGGATTACTGATCTGCATGCTGAGACAAAGAATCTCCGAATTTGGTTTTAAACGCTTTACATAGTTTTTCGCTGGAAACTTTATGAATGAGACACCCTGTGGCCCTTGCATGGTCTAACTTCATTCATAAGCTTCCTTGAATGCATGCGTTTAGTCACATCCTTGCCATGGGAAAGGTACTCATCTTATCTTGGTTATCTCATTTTCAAATAATTGAAATTTTGTGTGAAAACAGATATGTTTTTGACAGCTGCAAACATACAAACAAACGAGCGCAAACTCCTCAACCGCCATATCACTATTATGATATGTGCTGTATAGTCTTTTGGAGTACGACTACTGAGTCTGCATTTGTACTACTCTATCATTAAAGTATGTGTATGTGTTTTTCATGATGGAGGGCAGATCATTCACGACAGCTGTGGACAAACTTTCCATGCGGTGATCTATTTTCTTGTAGTGTTACAGAGTTAACGACCAGCCCTTTCCTGTTCGGAAACATGACACAGAATACCTTGCAAGCAGGCCTCTGGGACTTTGAGTTCGAAGAGCGATGTTTCCGCCACTTCAACATCAGTTGTCCAGGACAAAGCCAGAACTGTGACAATGCGTCAGGTGGTAGCCCCCTGGACTGCCTCCCCACCTCGGCAGGAAATGACGTTGCAGGCCTTTTGGTACCGTTCGGCACACAAATAGATACAGGTTGTGTCCTCGCCGTGATCTTCCTGCCAAGGTTTGACGTCACCCTCGGGAACCCGTGGCCACTGCCAATTCCATGGAAGCGCGAGTTCCACGTCACGCACTCATTTCGTCTTGCCAGGGTGGCATAGGCCCGTGGCTTGGCCTGCTCTATCGGTCAAAACAATATTGACTGTACGGTGGGCACCCTAGAAGACTTCCGGTCTTTGCTTTCTATCCACACGGCCTCTTAAAATTCTAAAAAGTGTACATTTCTCTCTCTGTACGTCCCCATATCCCGCTACGTTCTCAGGTTGCCCACAGAGAGATAGACTATACGGGACCCAAACACACAAAATTGTCACAGCGCATCGTTCCATCTAGCGTTTCCTAGTACTACCTAACTTACACACCAAATATCTGTCATGGAATCAGGTGCACGTTTTCCTTTGTTCCCTTTCTCCCTTTCAACTAAATAGTGCTGCTCACGTGCACTATAAAAGCACACACATATAGAATATAAACATGAATACACTAAAACCTCACATTCACATACAAATCCATGGCACGAACTACATTTTACCTATAACTATCATCTTTTACTGCCTCGAATCCTTTATACTATTTCGAACACAACGTCAACACTCCACGCCCATCCGACACCATGCTCACGTGCGCAGCGTTGCCGTCATCACTATCCATCATGCCACTATGTCACTGCGATCCAAAAAAAAAAAAAAAAAAAAAAAAAAAAAACGCACATACAACACATCACAGAGCTGTGTGTTACCAGGGCCGAGGCCTTTATGACACAGTCCTGTACCGCGCTTTGACACTCCAGGGTGGCATAGTGAGAGGTCCTTGGTGGGTGTGTCCCATTGCTGCTGGATCCAAACATCGTGCAATTGGAAGGCAACAATGTGGATTTAAATCACCGTTGTGATTCTTTGATCCTGTTTATCCAGCTTCCTCAAAAATCTTCTCACGGTGAGCCTGCCAGCGAGAACTCTCCAAGCTTCTCTTCCCGTGGATGCCTTGGCGGTGAGCTCTCCCTATGGGTAGGAATGTTATCCACTTCACACACTCGTGATTGGGGTAGTTTCCGGTACTTCGTGACTTTCTGAAAAACAGTTGTATGTTGTATGAGGGACCATGGACTCATCTTTACTGCAAGGAGAACGCTACAGCTTTCCGCTGTCTCTGGAAACAAATGAGTGTGTAGCTGTTTTTACGTCAGTTCGATTTCGAAATGATCCATCGGCATCTCCGAAATTATGATATGGTGGTGATTCCTAATCTTTATCATCCCACTTATCTCGTACATAGTGAGGAGGACGACGACAACGACGACGACGAGGAGGAGGAGGAGAAGGAGGACGACGACGACGACGAGGAGGAGGACGAGGCGAAGGAGGACGAGGAAAAGGAGGAGGACATGGGAGGACGATGAGAAGAGGACGACGAGGAGGAGGGACGATTGACCGAGTGGGAGGTACGACGCCGAGGGGACAGAAACGACGAGGAACGAATGATCACGACGAGGACGAGGACAACGACGAGTGAGGAGGACACGACGACAGACGTGGACGAGGGACGTCACGACGACAAACGATGACGAGGCGGAGGACGACGACGAAGGACGACGACTGGACGCCTAGGGTAACAAGACGAATAGGTGAGACTCATGACACTGAGGTATGCCGACGAAGACGATGAGGCGACGAAGACGAGATGAGGACGAACGACGAGGACAACAGGATAGACGATGGACGAGGAGAACGAGGGCGAC
>JAWQFJ010000117.1:0-10000 GCA_034096865.1 Theodoxus fluviatilis | reverse complement strand
ACATATACACATACATACACACGCACGCAAACACACGCATGCAAACACACACACACAATCACAGAGTTTTCAATGCTGTAAAAGAGCATGACAGAAGTAAGTCTCACGACGTACGACTTCCGCTTGAAGATGACGATGACGACAACGACGATAACAGCGATGACAACCAGGGCTGCAACGCCTCCAACGATGGCTGGTATGGCGGCGGTGCTATCAGACTGCCTTCCCATTGCGTCTGCTGCAGTAAGAAGCCAGATGCCGCTTGTATGGGGATCATGGGGGTAACGTGGATGAGGACAAAACAGTTGCGAGTATGAAGTGCACACAGGAAAGATCAGAGAACGTTGCCATAGCTGATTGGGATTGCAATGTCTGGTAGCTATGGAAACTCCGCCAGTGTGACTCAACTTCTTGGAAGCTTTTATCCTGCAACTCCAGTTTCCTAGCACAGACACACATACCCACGCACACACATGTTCTCTCGCACACACGCGCGCGCGCACACACACACACACACACGCACGCATACACACACACGCACGCACACACATACACACACACACGCGCAACAAACACACACACATACGCACACATACAATTACACACACACACACGCGCACGCTCGCACGCACACACACACACACACATCTGTCTGTGTGTCTGTGTCTCTGTGTCTGTGTGCCTGCCTGCCAGTCTGTGCGTGTGCGTGTGTGTGTGTGTGTGTGTGTGTGTGTGTGTCTGTCTGTGTGTCTATTTGTCTGTCTCTATCTGTCCGACCGTCCGTCCGTCCGTCTGTCTGTCTTTCAAACTGTCTGTCTTTCAAACTGTCTGTCTTTCAAACTGTCTGTCTTTCAAACTGTCTGTCTTTCAAACTGCCTCTCTGTCTGCCTGAGAGACAGAGATAGAGACAGAGACACAGAGAGAGAATAACAACACACATCAGGATGCACCCAGAGTATTACAAAAATAGAAATCAGACATTACCTATTGTTTCAGTTCAGTTCAGTTCAGTCTCTTAACCCTGAGATGCGTTGTTGAGGCACCACTGATGACTTTCGGACAATCTTCCTCCTTCGATCTCTATCCTATGTGGCTCGCTGTGAGTCAGCAAAGGTCAAGCCTGTCCACTATTTGATGTTGTCTTCTCACCTCTGTCTCTGCCTGCCTCTCCTTCTCCCACCTGGTACGGTACCTTGCAGGATGGTCTTGGTCAGCCCACTGACTCTTGACACGTGCACGTACCACTTCAGATTTCTGCTTTTTACGATTGAAAGCAGGTCTTCGTACTGTCCAAATGCTCTTCTGATCCTGTTGCTGACTTCCTCATTCGTGACATGGTCTTTATATGAGATGTTCAGAATCTTGCGATAGCATCTCATTTCCAGGGCTTGTATCCGTCTCTGTAGTTCAGATGTGAGTGTCCAGGACTCGCATGCATACAAGAATACGGAGATGGCCAGCGTGCGCATGAGCCTGATCTTCGGCGCGAGAGTGATATATCTGTCACTCCATATTGGCTTCAACTTTGCCAATGCTGCTATTGTTTGTGCTATTCTGGACAGTATCTCTGGTTTGGACCCTTCATCAGTCACAATAGATCCCATGTATTTGAAGTTGTTCACAGCTTCCAGTTTTTGGCCCTTCACTTTTATTTCCATTTTTATTTCCATTTTGATTTCCATTTTGATTTCCAAGCTATTGTGTACAAAGAGACAATTGCGAGACATCACAACAAGTTAGGAAACGCGTCCTGGGGAGAGTCCGCGAAGTCACGAAAATGACATTTCCTATCGAAATTCTTCATACTGTGTGTCGTGGTCTGGTCACGTACTCACCACAGCGTGACGTCACGAGAGAGACCGCAAGCTTCCTGCCGCACGTCACCGTCACATTGCTTAGAGCTGGAACAAAGTTTACTGAGTTCAAACCTTAAATTAAATTTCCTGCACAAGGATATGATGAAAGGTTGAAAAGCCGTCACCCCCATCCACTCCTCTCAGTTCTCCGTACATCATCATCTGCAACTTGCAGCTTTGGCGCCTTCAAGGTGGCTTTAGCAACGGTGAAGATGGAGTGTGTATGTGAGTGAGTGTGTGTGTGCGTGTGTGCACGTGTGTGTGTGTGTGCATGTGTGTGTGTTTGTGAGTGAGTGTGTGTGCATGTGTGTGTGTGTGTGTGCGTCTGTGTGTGTGATAGAGATAGAGATTGAGAGATAGAGAGAGAGAGATTGATTGATTGATTGATTGATTGATTGATTGATTGATTAATCTTTATTTCGGCCGACGACCCGACATGATTGTACAACATCAATTATTCGCATATGAGAGCATATGGCAATAAGGAGTAAAAAGGAAAAAATTGAAATAAACGTATACGAATCATAAGAGAGAGAGAGAGAGAGAGAGAGAGAGAGAGAGAGAGAGAGAGAGAGAGAGAGAGAGAGAGAGAGAGAGAGAGAGAGAGAGAGTGGAGAGGAAAGAAAGAACATGCATGGAAGTAAAAGATAACAAGACAGACAAAACCGCCGGTTATCTTCAGAGAAAGTGCTGCTGGATCACAGAAAATGAAGGCACGCCCTAACCTTGGATAACCAGGTAGACTGGTTGAGGAGTTCCAACGGTGAAGTGAAATGGCGTCGTGCCTTGTTTAGCCAGATAGTGGTCAACTGCAGTCTGCGATGTGGCGTTCTTAGAGGACGAGGAGTTGCCCACAGGGACGTTATCAGTGAAGGACACCAAGGAGGACGCCTTATGGCCGTTGCTGACGTTCACCTGCAACGTCACTTCCTGTGACCTACAGTCCACGGTCTCCACTACGCATGTCCAATTCTGGCTCGGTTCCGGCGCTGACGTGGAAGAAGAGAACATCGCCCTCACCTCCAGCCCGGAGGCCTGCTGCTCGTTCTGATGATCGAATTGAAGGTCTGGCTTCTCTGCAGCACACAACGTGATGTAGCTCAGTACATTTACATGCATGCTGACAACAAATACTTTGTGTTATAAACTACACAACAGTGTATATTTGGTCTGTAAAAGGGTCTGGCTTTTCTGAAATTCATAGCAATATCTACCAATAAGTGGGGATCCTGCCCTTGCCACACGGGCATTGAAGTACTGGATAACGTACTCACAGATGTAATTGCCTTACACATTTGAGTCATAGAAAACTTACCCACCTGGGGTCGTATGCATGACAGGGAAGTAACGCCTTACTTTGTAAGTGTCAACTTTTGAAGTAAAATCACTAATAGGGGATGCACGAGTCGAAAGTGGTGGTTCCTTCCAAAGTAACCATGTAGTAAAACAACCCTGCTTCTACATCAGCCAGCACCCATGAGTACAGCCGTAGTAACAGTGAGTTAAACCGCCATTGCTGTCTACGGTTTGCACAGAAAACGCTGTATTGGGGGATACTAGAAATCCATCGAAAGAAAATGTAAGCTATGAACAGCATTCATTTATCAATGCTGTATGTTGAATGCATCAATAGGTCGTGAAAGCTCCTATATTATAAAGATGGAAATGCGGATCGACGCACCTACACGCCGAAGCCACAATTGACATTGAGTACAAAGCTAGGTTTATCTGATGACATGAAAACGATACATTTAAACTGCATTTCTGGTATGAACACACTGTTCATAGATTAAATTGCTTTATTTTTGTAAACGAGGAAATGTGTGTCGATGTACGCCAAGGTTTCACGAGTTTGGTGGGGAATGTGCGAGCTGAGGCTGGAGCGAGAACGTAAAACTATGTCAACACGAAAGATGACGGCGTTCACGTGTGTGTTTGATCGGCAACTGCAACGAAGGAGACGAGACGGAATATCGACCACACAAATTCGCTTGATTAGTTTGATGATGAAGAAATATACAATATATTTATATTTCATCGCCATGAAATATTGGAAATTGCAGATGAGATGCACGAGGACTTGCATGCGCACATAATGCGTTATATGCCAACAAGCAGACGACAGCCAAAGACGCTTGCACATGCGCACTCAGACGGGATTCCCGGGATTCTCCCTGGTTAGTTACTACATACTTCTACAGTGATAACAACAACGCAACCCATTGTTCATGCATAGCAAGTAACGTCTGAAGTAACTTCGGAAGTATTTACTTTAGTAGAAAGTCTTGCTCATGGGGAATTCATTTCCTTCTCACTCATACGGCCCCTGGTAAGGTTGTCTCCCACATTTATTTACCAGAATACTTATACAGATGTGGTTGCCTCATGCACTTACATATACTAAAGCACCTACCTACATATGTGTGTTTGTCTCATGCATCAAGCACGCAAACACCTACCCACACAGGTGTGGTAGTCACACACATTTAAGTACGAGAAATCTTGCCCACACAGGTGTTGTAGTCTTACGCATTTAGGTACTGGAAAACTTACCCACACAGGTGTGATTGTCCAAGGCATTGATGAATCCTTCAGGACACAGACACCGGAAGTCGTCACGGACGTTCAGACAAGTGGTATTTGCAGCACAGGGACTGGACTTGCAATGGTCTGGTGGGAAGAAGGAATGGATGAGAGGTAGGTTTTCGATTGTCTTCTCAGGCAAATATGTTGCAACTAAAACTTTCTAATCAATTAACTTTACCTCTCTTACTTTCCCTCCCATGTATTTCCTTCTGGATCTTTGAAGTCGCATTTTCCTATCAAATATTTTCATACGTTGTCCTGGTGCAAAAACTATTATATTGAAACTTTATCTTGTGATCGTGTGCAACAGGCAATTAAATAACAGCAAAAACAACAACCGCCACCGCCGCTGCTACTGTCACCGCTATGGCTACAAAAATCACCACTTCCATTTACCCAACCACCTCTACCTGGTCGTCTGTCTTCCCTTCAGTCACCATACACTGCTACTCAACCAATACACCTTGGAGCAAGCACTGGCAATGCGAACATGACTCACTGCAGGCGTCTGTTGGAGTCGAGGCTGAGGCACCCCGTCCACAAACCATTGTGAGGGAAGAGTTTGCTGTAACAGAAACGGAACGAAATTATACTGAATTGTTGCCGAATAGAATAAGCAAAAGGGGAACCACGCATTAATCAGATTTCGGGCAAAGAAGGTGGATCAAAAACAGCAATATGTTTTGGCGATAATGTCCAGGAACGGATCGGCAGACTGTTGACACAAAGTTGCTCCTGATCTTTTCCGCCTCATCTCGCGCGTGGCAGTCTGATAAGAACTGCATAGTTGTCTAGGATGAGCATACTTGTTATGCATAATTCATGTGGGGTGCCCTCCTAGAAGTTTAATTTTGAAGGAAGATTTAGAACCGAGAAGACAAACTGCACATTTCGTTTCTCTTGGGGCAGTTGGCTTCTTTCATCGATACAAGTTCCCTCTAGCAAACGATCATGACACCAGGACTACGTGTTTGGTTAAATCACAACTACATTAGCAAGGTAAAATGAGTTAAGTGGAATTATAGACTTTTTCTATCAGTGACTGGAAACATGTCAAAAGCTGAAGAGGAGTTAGACATGCTTGCTGTGCCTTACCTCTGACTGTGATGTAGGCAAACCGGAGGGTCGACCGTCGTACCCTGTGCAGTTTCACACTGAAGGGGGTGGTGTTCGTTGCCTGCCTGAAAGCATCGCCATATCGCCCAAGACTCTCCCCACCAGGCAGGGAGAAGTACGACAGGGGATACCAATCGCCATTTGTGATGTTGAGAGAGACAGTTACATTAACCGTGGAGCAGTTAGTGGCCTCCACTGTGCATGTCCAGGTTATGTCTGGCTGTGTGTACTGCTCCTCAGATGAAAACATCGCCTTCAGGCGCTCTCCCGTAGCGTTGGGAGGTACAGAGGAATTGATGTACAAGTCTGGTGTCTCTGAAAGAAACAAAGTTTATGCTGTTCGGATATTTTCTTGAAGCGTTTTAACAACAACAACAACGATAACAACACCAACAAAACAACAACAGCAGCAACAACACCAGGCGCGGATCAGTTCACTTTTGGGGTGGGGGGGTGGGGTGGGGTGTTCCAAACTTTTTTAAGAGCGGGGGGGGGGGGGTGTTAAAGGGCTCAACCGAAACGTGAGAGCGGGGGGGGGGGGGGGGGGGGCGGAGGGGGTAAGACGACCCTGTCAGTACGCTTGAGCCTCAGCCGAAGCGTGAGAGCAGGGGGAGGGGGGGGGGGGCAGAAGTACGACCCTTTCGGTACGCTTGAACTTCAGCCAATACGTGAGAGTGGGGGGAGAGGGGGCTGCAGAACGACCCTTTCGGTACGCTTCAACCTCAGCCAAAACGTGAGAGCGGGGGGGGGGGGGGGGGGGGGGGGGGGGGGGCAGCAGTACAACCCTTTCGGTACGCTTAAACCTCAGCGAATACGTGAGAGCGGGGGGGCGGGGCAGGAAGACGACCCTGTCAATACGCTTGAGCCTCAGCCGAAGCGTGAGAGCGGGGGGGGGGGGGGGGGGGGAGGGAGGAACACTACAAAATATTCCATTCTTACGCTTTCTGATACTCATCATTACCACTTTCAGGCAGCACATTTTGTTACTAATAAAAATAGTTTGGTTTTTTTCTGTTGGGGGGGGGGGGGCGGGGTTCCGAAACCCCGGAACCCCCCCCCCCCCTCGTCCGCCCCTGAACACCAACGACGACGTTAAATGTCATCATCATCATCATCATCATCATCATCATCATCATCTATCGACGAATGACCTGCCATCAAGAAATCATTCATGTATCTCACTACACGAAAATGCGTAAAAATACAATAATAATCAACTGATGGTAAAGCTGTTATTTGTTGCATCAATGGAACACATCAACATTAATGCAGCAGATACCAAGCAGCACGTGCTGCCTCACAAACTTACAAGACCTCAGGCGATATATCATTCTTACCTACCTCGCACCACACCTAGCTTGACTACGTCACTACTTACCCGCCTCACACTTTTCGTTTTGTGTGTGCACACACACTACTCCTTATCTACCGCACACTGTTTCTCATCTGCCTTGCACCAGTCATTGCGTTACTCCCATCATAACTTACCTACCTCATACGACTGACTACTCACCTTCATTACATTCTGCCATGACTCCACACATCACCTTACGCCACTCACTGACTCAGTACCCACTATTCCTTTCTGGCCTGACGCCGTTACTCCTCTTCGTTCCACAATTCTTGTTCTTCTTCCCACTACTGTATTCCTTTTCACAATATTCCCAACTCGTTTATCAGTATTGCTACTTCTGATCTGCCTCACGCGACACCTCGTGTCAGTTGACATAAAGTCATGTGCTGATGGATGCCCAGACATAAAAATACCCATCCCCTACATTACAACTAATGGGACATGGAGGATGGATGAGAAAGACAGCAGCTCAAGCAGGGTGGTGTTGACCAGGCAGGTTGTCCAACACGAGGGACAAGTTCCCCTCTACACCAGATTCTTCCCGGTGGCACGTAGTACTACTTTTGCGCGCCAGTGGTTGAGGTACTGGAGCAGGCCCCCAAAGCTCTGGGGCCACCGGTTCCAGCTGACAAGAGGTGCTTCTAGCGTCTACCACTGCATGGAAATTTGTACAGGCAGGACATTTCGTACTTGTTGTTCACAACACGTTACTGCTCTGCGCTTTACCTTACCTATGTTGCACAATGTCCCAATGTATCCTGCACTGCAGTTGCACTGGAAGCCGCCCTGTGTGTTGGAGCAGGTTCCGTGTTGACAGGGACTGGAGTTACACTCGTTGATGTCTGCAACAATAACGGAAGTGGAAATGTTCAGGCACACAGATTTATGTTTAAAGACGTTCTTCAAGCCATAAGTATGATTATGCTTATATAAACTGACCCGCCTCACAATATGCTCTGCCTTTTTACACTACGTTCTGCACGTCTCGTACCATTCCTTGGCCTAGAAGGAACACTTTCAAGCTTTCACTGTTATTTTCTCATCAGGGTACTGGATCGTTGTATACGTATGATGCCGTCAGAGCTCAAACCAACCACTTCTAACAACTCCTCGCATGGAATCCTCGCGGCATGAAGTCTTGAACTAGCAGCAGTGGCAGAACCAGTTGTAGTAGTTGACTTAGTTGTAAAAGTAGTTCTTGTTGAAATGGTACTGATTTTCAATCGAACCCGATACATCGTCCCTAAGTCAGGTTGAACAGCCCTGCACTGTTGGGTTGGCTACACTAGTATTCACAGGCCACAACATATATGTGCAAGAGTTCCAAATGACAGGAGGGAAATGAGAGGCTCTGACCATGTTGTATTCAGGGGAAATTCAGCTTTATATAAATCAAACTGCAACTTCAATTCTATTACTCCCCACGTACGCCTTACCACCCCTCACGCATCTCACAAAGTTTGCTCTCTGACTCACATCATGCACTGTACATCTCACAAAATTATGTTCGTGTCTGACGCCATTCCCACTTTCTTCAATTATTCACCTGTATCACAAACTGAGCCAGTGTAGCCAGTACTGCAGTTACACTGGTAGCTGCCCCATGTGTTGTGACAGGTTCCGTGTTGACAGGGCCTCGAGTCACACTCGTTGACGTCTGCAACATGAATGAAACAATGCAAAAGGTCAAGCGAGTAGGTTGTCATGCACACAGTCGAACTGATTCATATGTAAAAATACATTTTTAACAAACCGACCACCCTGCATGAATTATAACATCATTTTTAAAGCTTGTTCTCGATACCTGCCTCGTGCCTATCTTTCAGTGTTTTACCCCCCTACTTACGTCCCATGCCTTCGAACACTAGTCTGTATTTGACATTCAACACAGCCACAACCGTCATTACCATCAATGCTGTTATTACTGCTACTACTATAACTCCCAGTACTGCTACTGACAGCACTGCCACCACCACCACTACTATTACTAGTACAACTACTTCTACTACATTGACTACACTGACTACTACTATAATTAATGTATCATCATCATCATCATCATCATCATCATCATCATCATCATCATCATCATCATCATCATCGTCGTCGTCGTCGTCGTCGTCGTCATTATTTCCGCTTTGCACTAATCCTGAAGTTATATTTTTAATGTCTATTTTGCTTCGCACTGCTTTTCGTCTGCATCACACTTCGATGGACTCGTTACCACAATTGCTTACCGATTTGACACAATGTCCCAGTGTAGCCAGTATTGCAGTCACACCAGAAGCTGCCTGGAGTGTTCTGGCAGGATCCTTGTTGACAGGGACTTGAGCCACACTCGTCGATGTCTGCAACACGAATGGAGTGAGGATATGGTCAGGCAGATGGATTTTTGTTTAAAATATTCATACCCTTATATTTGTGTCAATATGAATGTGACATCTACCCCAACTTACATTATGTTTTACATTGTACTATTCATCTGTCTTACATTATTCCTTGGCTGCTAGTACGGAGGGAAAACTTTCATCATAACAACATTACACTGTCCTTGTCGGAACGCCAGATTGTTGCAAATGTTGGTTGTAAACAGTGCTGTCCAATCCACTTCGACCAGCGTGTTAGAAGACACGCACCCTTTCATTGTTGGGGAGAATGGAACGTTGCCATTGGACTCAATGCTGGGTCGCGTTGTTTGTGGCGTTGCATAGGAGTGTTTCGAAAGCAATCACCCTTTTGGCGTCCAGCGACAAAGACGGCATTACATAAAGTAGGTGGACATTTCGTTATCACGAACAGAACCGTTTCTTCATACCCGTAATAACTGGGTTCATCCGGACAACAATGAAATAGGTGGACAGATGGACAGGACAAGCACCGACGTAGGGAAAATTCCTGGGGCAAAGGGAAATTCAAGGCAGTCTAATAGATGAAGTCGTGAGTTCAGCTCAACAAATCTTTAAGTCAGTGTACATGTTACATGGAAGGTTTAGGCTCCATAAAGTCAACAAAATCGAGCTCAAATTTAATCCACCCCCACCCCCACTGGCTTAACTTGGGTTACAGGAACAGTTAATACTATAATAGT
>JAWQFJ010000116.1:74790-117299 GCA_034096865.1 Theodoxus fluviatilis | reverse complement strand
CCCGATCTTTTTCAATTTTTTTTAAATATGCCAAAACCTGGAGGTTCAGCGCCAGCGGTTTTTATAAATATAGCAGTCATGTGATGATCTTCATAGGGTTGCTAAATTTAGAACAATGTGTTCAAATGGGGAAACAGAAAGCTTGCTCACACCTTCGCTGCCAGCAAAGGGTGGTGTGGGTATTGGTAGCAAGTGCAGAGTGTAGCGATATGGGACATCATTAATGTATACTGGTGTTGATGTTGTTTGAGGCTACAGCATGGTCACAGACTCCATGTTAATGACCACTGCTAGTTGTGTGGCTGTAATGAGGTACATTACAAACCTTTGTAGTTAGCAGCAGGGTTGGGTGTAGTGGTCAAGTTCATCGCAAACCTCAGCTTTGATGGTGACCACATGTAGTGTGTTGCAGATTTTGTTAAAGCAGTTGTATGTAAAAGTGTATGCTTTTACATTGCTTTGTGTTTTTTGATTACCCTGCAGGTAGCCAGAGAAGAAAACATTATTTCTGGGAAGGGAAAAAGTAACCAGGTGTTGCGATATGTATAGTGTTGTGTTGCATTACATAGCATTCTATTACATTGTATTGCAGTATGCCAGCAAGGAGGTGGACGGGGTCAAGTTCTTGTCCTACCAGGACTTCATCCTTGGCTACCTGCAGCTGCAGGACCCCAACAACTACAATGAGTACACACTCACACTCTTCGCCAGCAGTGCTGACACCAGCAGAGATGGGTAGGTGGGGTCGGCACTGTCCTGATGACTTCTGCATCCTGTGTGCTCTTGCACCCTGTATCTTCATAATGTCATGTCATCCTCTGCTTATTCCATTGAATACAAGGGATTTTTGACTCACATGCGAAGCAAAAGTGAGTCTATGTACTCACCCGTTTCGTCCGGCCGGGCGGCCGGGCGGCCGAAAACTTTAACGTTGGATTTTTCTCAGAGACTATTAAGTCTATCAATACCAAATGTGGCATGATGGTGTATGATGACAAGGCCTCAAAAAACATACATAGTGACTTGTCCTTGCTTCAAGGTCAAGGTCGCAGGGGCCATAAATGTTGTCTAAAAAACAGTCATTTTTCACATTTTCTCAATTTTCTCTGAAGTTTTTGAGATTGGATACCTGACCTATATATGGTATATAGGGCAAAGTAAGCCCTATCTTTTGATACCAGTTTGGTTGACCTTGCTTCAAGGTAAAGGTCACAGGAGCTCTTCAAAGTTGGATTGTATACATATTTTGAAGTGACCTTGACCCTGAACTATGGAAGATAACTGTTTCAAACTTAATAATTATGTGGGGAACATGTTATACTTTCATCATGAGACACATTTGGTCACATATCAAGGTCAAGGTCACTTTGACCCTTATGAAATGTGACCAAAATGGGGTAGTGAACCACTAAAAGTGACCATATCTCATGGTAGAAAGTGCCAATAAGCACCATTGTGCTTCCTATGTCTTGAATTAACAGCTTTGTGTTGCATGACCTTGGATGACCTTGACCTTGGGTCAAGGTCACATGTATTTTGTTAGGAAAAATGTGTAAAGCATTTCTTAGTGTATGATTTCATTGATAGGTTTAGTTGTTTGACCTTGACCTTGAAGGTCACCTGAAGGTCAATGTCATATAAAGGTCAAGGTCAAGCATGTGAGTCGTATGGGCTTTGCCCTTCTTGTTCTACCAGGTGCTTGGATATTTAAGGCTAATGGTTAAACTTAAAGAGAGGACAATTGAAAGGATTTCATTGTAAAGAATCAACGTGTGATCATTAAACTGTAACAGGGTTTTTGTTTGCCAATCCCCTTGTCTAAATGTTTCATTCCCAACCCCCATCCCCCTCTTCTTCTCACCTATTTTTCTCTTACTACTTGTGTACAAGTCTTAGGTAAGCTACATATATAAGAACATGTGGCTGAACATATGGGAGCCATGAATTTCTAATGAAACAAAAAGCAAACTGTCAAGCAAGTGAATAGATTTTATTTTTAATTGCTGTGTGTGCATTCTAAAAGTAAAAATTTGTTGGATTTATCACCAAATGACTGCTTGCACCCTTTGTGACAACAGGCTGATTTCCTTTGCGGAGTTCCAAGCCTTTGAGGCGCTGCTTTGTCTCCCTGATGCCATGTATGCCCTGGCCTTCCAGATCTTCGACAGGAACGGCAACGGCTTCATCACCTGCGGTGAGTTACACTCAATGGTGGAAAGTCGCTATATAAAATCACACCTTTACCTTTACCTTTAACTGTCGTCCAACTGGTTGATAAGGCAGTGCAAGAGTATTGAATTGTCTGTGCAAGTCTGTGTCATGTGCAACACTTACACATGAGTGAGTGAAGTACGAATGAACTTGGGAGAGATTGGGGGCGGGGAGGGGGTGGTGGTTAGAGTAAGGTGAGGGAGTGGAAGGAGGTGATGTAAGAGTGTCTCTGTGTGGTGAGCAGTGCAGTGCTGTTCAATGCAGTGGAGGCAGTGTAATGTTTTGATCTCCCGATCACGTTGTGTATCAAGGGAAGCAACTCCATTGGGAAAGTGACGTCCCGGCACTCGTCATAACGGAATCGAGAATAAATACTGATTACCTGAACCGTCTGATGAATCCCTTCAACTACCTATCCTAAATGGTCACCGACCATAACATGGTGTCAGAAGTGGGATAAAAAAACGACGGACAGCCCGAAAACAAACTGTGAGTAAACAAATTCTCTCGCAAGCTTTCCCACTAGTCTCGATCAGCATGGCTTCAGCAACGGGTAACCCTTCATTGAACTGGGCGGCGCGCAACCTCAACGAGGAATGGAAGAAGTTCGAGCAACACGCAAAGCTCATGTTCAAAGGCCCCCTACGTGCGGTTGAGCAAGAAAGCCAGTGCGCATACCTGCTGATATGGGTCGGCGAAACAGGCCGAGAAATTTACAACTCATGGAATTTAACAGAAGAAGAAAGCAAGTCCATCAATACTCTTTATGAAAAATTCGGACAACATAGCCTTCCTCGAAAAAACTCCGTCTTCTCTCGCTACCTCTTCCAAAAACGCGAACAAAGACAGGACGAAACCTTTGACGCGTTCGTCACTGACTTAAGAAATAAAGTAAAAGAATGTTTGTTCGATAAACCGGAAGAACGTGTGCGAGATCAAATAGTGGCAGGCATCGCCTCCACAACCATCAGAGAAAAGCTCCTAAATGAAGGAGACGATCTAACAATGATGAAGGCCATAGATATTGCCAACACTTTCGAAGTCACACAGAAACAACTGCAATCAATGTCTGTCACCACATCAGTCGACTCTCTTCACACACGCAGAAGCGCCAGAAAACACACAGAGATAAGGCACAAGACTTGCAGAAACTGTGGCGGCACTCATGGCAAGAGGCAGTGCCCTGCATTTGGAAAAAATTGTTCATACTGCAATAAAATGAACCACTTTGCTGCCGTTTGCTTACGGAAAAAGCACAGCAAGAAGATCCACAACGTGGAGAAAGAAGACGAATACGACAACGACGACAGTGACAACCAGGATGGAAAGCTGATGATCGATGCCATCGACAACCAGCAGAAGCACAAAAACGTGGCATACGCTGACATCAAGGTGGGGACCAAAACCATAAGATTCAAGATCGACACTGGAGCCCAAGTCAACGTCATCCCTGTCTCAGTATTCAAGACCCTGTCCAAGCCACCTAAACTGAGAGATACTCAACAGCGCCTTGTTGCCTACTCAGGACAGCCTCTGGACGTCAGAGGATACGTTGAGGTCCCATGCACCTACAAAAGTCACAGCATCCAAAGCCGTTTCTTCATTGTTGACATCAAGGGCCACTCTGAGCCAGTCCTAGGACTACGCACTTGCCTAGACCTGCAGCTGATACAGCTCATTCTCTCCGTGGATGCCTCAGAAGAGCCCATGTCCAAGGACACCATCCTGGAAGAATACAAACACCTCTTCACAGGTTTCGGATGCCTTGAAGGTGAAGTAAAAATCCACCTCAAGCGAGACACAACCCCTGTCATCCATCCAGTACGCCGAGTACCATTTGCCATCAGAAATCAGCTGAAAAATGAACTCCAAGAACTGGAGAAATCTGGAATAATCTCCAGAGTAACATCGCCAACCGACTGGGTCAACTCTCTGGTCATCGTCCAGAAGCAAAGCGGAAAACTCAGGATCTGCCTTGACCCTAAAGATCTCAACAAAGCCATTAAAAGGCCACATTATCCGATGCCTACTCTGGAAGACGCACTCTCCAAAACAGCAGGAGCGAAGTACTTCAGCAAACTTGATGCACTGTCTGGTTATTGGCAAATGAAACTAAGCGATGAATCATCTGTTCTCACTACCTTCAACACACCCTTCGGACGCTACCGATTCCACAGGCTTCCATTTGGGCTCGTCAATGCTCAAGATGAGTTCCAACGAAAAATGGATGAGATCTTCGAAGGAATCCCAGGAGTCACAACTCTAGTAGATGACATCCTCGTCACTGGCCGTACCCGCAAAGAACACGACCAGAACCTACGAGCAGCACTCCAGAGAGCCACAGAAAGGAACTTGAAGTTCAACCAAGACAAATTGATCATCGCAGCCAAAGAGGTCAAGTACTTCGGCCACATCATGTCCGCCGAAGGACTAAAACCAGACCCTGCCAAAGTAAAGGCCGTAGAAGAAATGGCACCGCCAAACAACAAAAAAGAACTCCAAACCTTCCTGGGAATGGTAACCTACCTCTCCAAATTTGCACCACAACTTTCAGAAGTCACCCAACCTATGCGACAACTCCTGAAAGAAGACAGCGAATTCATCTGGGACCAACAGCAAGACAAAGCACTCCAACTGACGAAGCGAATCATCTCCAGTCAGCCCGTGCTTGCCTTCTTTGACCCAGCAAAAACAACCACCCTGCAAGCAGATGCAAGCAAGCATGGCCTTGGCGCAACAATCCTTCAAGACGGGAAGCCAATAGCTTTCGCATCAAAATCTCTGACTCCAACGGAGCAGAACTATGCTCAAATAGAAAAAGAGCTCTATGCCATATGGTTCGGATGCCAGCGTTTCCACCAGTACATCTATGGACACAGAGTCAGAGTAGAGTCTGACCACAAGCCCCTGGAGAGCATCACCAAAAAGCCACTTGCAGCAGCCCCTCCTCGCCTGCAACGCATGCTCCTCCAACTCCAGAAGTACGACCTGGAAATTGTTCATGTACCCGGAAAGGACATACCCGTCCCCGACACGCTGTCAAGGAACTTCATCCAAGCAGAACCACAAGACACAAGTAACGCAAAAAACCTCGACGAGTACGTCCACTACATCACCAGACATCTACCTGTCTCCAACTCCAAGATGGATCAGCTAAGGACCTCCACCGGAGAAGATCTCCAGTTTCAAGACCTCATGAAAACCATACAAGAAGGTTGGCCACACAAGCGCGACACCTGCAAAAACAGCATCAAAGAGTACTGGAACATCCGAGATGAACTCTCCATCATCGATGGAATCATCTACAAGGGCGAGAAGATCCTCGTACCTCAAGCAATGCGACCAGAGATGCTGCAGAAGATACATGCCAGCCACCTGGGCATCGAGAAGACCAAGCAGCGAGCCCGAGACATCCTCTTCTGGCCAGGCATGTCAAACCAGATTCACCAAACAGTCACCGCCTGCCCCGTTTGCTCCAAACTCAGCAAATCCAACTCAAAGGAACCACTGATCCCTCACAAGCCTCCATCTCGTCCATGGCAGAAGATCGGCACAGATTTATTCACATGGAGCAACAGAAATTTTCTAATCACCGTAGACTACTACAGCCGTTTTTTCGAAATTGATGAATTGCCAACAACTACTTCCCATGCAGTCATCAGGAAACTATCGGCACACTTTGCTCGTCATGGCATCCCAGAGACCGTGATAAGCGACAACGGTCCGCAGTTCACCGCCAAGGAGTTTCAAGATTTCACCACCAAATGGGACTTCAGCCACATCACCTCCAGCCCAGGTTACCCGCAGTCCAATGGCTTGGCAGAAAAGACAGTCCAAACAGCTAAGCGCATCCTCTCCAAAGCAAAACTTGATGGCGCCAATCCACTCTTTGCCCTGCTCGAGTATCGATGTACTCCTGTGGATGACCTCGCCTCACCAGCTCAACTTCTAATGGGCCGCCAGCTCCGCTCCATCCTGCCAGCTGCCGAAACAACTCTACAACCTACCACCATCAATCCTAACAAAGTAACCTCGAGACGACAGCAGATTCAGGCAACACAGAAAAAATACTACGACCGCTCCGCTCGCCCTCTGAAACCACTGAAACCTGGTGACACAGTAAATGTCCAACTCTTCAAAGGAGATGCATGGAAACCTGCTACTGTCACCAAATTGAAGAGCACCCCACGAACATACCAAGTGGAGACAAACGACGGTGGTACCTACACCCGCAATCGACGTTTCCTCAGGCCACGAGCATCAACACCACAACAACAAACATCACAGCAACGTGCGCCAACACCAGTTCCAGAAGCCCCACCAAGCCTCACAGGCAGAATGGAAACAGAGTTTCAAGAAAATACAGACTCAGCCTCACGACCAGTACCAACACTTGGAAGTTACACAACCAGATCAGGCCGAGCAGTGAAGAGTCCCAAGAGACTGGATCTGTAGACACACCTATATCTACATCAATATGATCAGACACGCAGGACACAACACATTAACCGGATAGGCTATTTCAGGACGTGGACTTGTAATCAACATACATATGAGCAAACAGCCAGCACACGTTACACCAGTGATACAACCATGGAAGACAAACAGGATTTTAAATTAATGCTTAATGTGTCCCATAATTTTATCCCTGTACATTGAAGTTTCTTCCCTCTTAATTTGATCCTCATAATTATTTCTTTCCATAAGAAGAGGGATGTAATGTTTTGATCTCCCGATCACGTTGTGTATCAAGGGAAGCAACTCCATTGGGAAAGTGACGTCCCGGCACTCGTCATAACGGAATCGAGAATAAATACTGATTACCTGAACCGTCTGATGAATCCCTTCAACTACCTATCCTAAATGGTCACCGACCATAACAGGCAGTGCATGGCTGATGCAGTGTAACACAGTGCAATACTGTTAATGACAGTGCAGTACAGTGCTGTGCAGTTGAGACGTGGCTGATCCAGCACAACACAGTGCAGTGCTGTACAAAATAACTTGGCAAATTTAGCTTGATGAAAACACAGCACGTAATATTAGGTTTTATCTGGGCATCTGCAGTTGCAGCCAAAGAGCCTATTATAGATGTTTATATTGAGAAACCCCACACCTGAATCTGAGCAAGGATTTTCCAGAGAGCAGGTATTGATAAAAGGCAATGTAGCTGCAATAGTAAACCCTGGATAACACCAAATGGAAGGCTTTGCACTCTCATTGAACTAATACATCTTGATTTGGCAATGTAGACAGAATCTGTTGAGGACCTTAGTAGCTTAGTGGTTATAGCATTCAGGCATTCACCTGGAGATCATGTGTTTGGTTCCCACCTGAGGTCTAACACTCACTGTCTGTTTCTTGTAGTGTCCAGCTCTGTATTAGGAACTAAAACCTTGATTAGATAGATGTGAGGTACACTACAAATACTCAGTTTCAATATATTTGAACAGAACGTAAATGATAGTGGCAGACTAGTGTTAACTTGCCTTGCCCCCCTGCTGAGACCACAACATACATTGTGGAGGCGTTGATGTCCTCTGATAAGGCAGTCCTGCAAAGTCTGCTTGACATAGATTTGCCCTGCCATTGGAACTCACTGAAGCGTTGCTTGAGCTGACAAGGTAGCTGATTGACTCCCCTTGAAATCTTGGAAGGCGGCCATCAAGTGTAAACAGCAGTAGATTTTGCGGTAGTGGTGTCAGTCAGAGCTGATAGAATAAGTTTATTATTGTAAAGGTAAAGGTAAAGGTGTGGTTTTTATATAGCGACTTACACCCTTTGTCTGGGTCTCAAATCGCTTTACACTTTACCCCCTGATCACTGGGCATGTATGGGGACCATGGAGCTAGTCGTGTACTATATGTTCACTACAAAATGGTCTCCATTAGAGCTGGTTGAATGTGCTCATTCTTGTGTGGTGCAGGAGTGCATAGTAGCTTCTTTGTATCTCAAAGCTCTTGTGTGATTGATCTCTCCATACCTTGTCTTTGTGTTAATGTACTGATTTCCATGTATAAATCATATGTCATCATTTGTACTGTATAAGAAGGGCAGTGTGGCCAATAAATAGACTGATTAAGCCCAGATTCTTGAAAGTGTGCATAGTTTTTAATTTTCATACATTCTTTTACAATTATATTTCAAACTTGTAGTGCATCTTTTTAATCCTTTCCTGTTCAGTGAAACTAAGAATATTGCTGTTGGAAATGCTGCATCCCTTCTCACCCTCTTGGGAAATTAGGGTCCAAAAATGGTAATGTGATTTCATAGAGAAATTCCAGAATGGAACCATGTTGACCTTTCCCACAGTCGGACCTTTGATGGGAAACACATGTGAAACCGCTGCACATTCCTCACTTCCTCCTACTGACTTCTACCAAGCTGAACAGAGGGCAGATGTACTGACTTCTACCAAGCTGAACAGAGGGCAGATGTACTGACTTACACCAACTGAACAAAAGGCAGATGTACTGACTTATACCAGCTGAACAGGAAAGGAGTGAGCAGAAGTTCATGTATTTTCCATTTGCTTGATTAATGTCTTACTACTTCTTTGACATTTGGAGTGTAATTGCTTGAACAGATGAGTTCATGGACATCATCCAGCACACCACGCTGCACAAGAAGATCCCATTCAACTTTGACTCGGACTTTATACGACTGCACTTTGGACAAGACAAGTCAAGAAAAGTTTCCTATGCTGAATTCACTCAGCTGCTGTATGTGAGTACTCACTTGTTTCTTTGAGTAGTCAATGCGACACAAAGCTTTTCATGAACTAGTCATTTTGGAATAGACTTAATAGATACTGGAAATAATGACTACGGTTTTCTTTTATAAATAATTCTTAACCCTTAGCGTGCGGCCGGCGGGAATTCCCGCCGAGCTTGGTTTCACCGCTGTGTGCGGACGGCGGGAGATCCCGCCCGCACTCGATCGCTGAGGGTGGGTTAGTTTGAACGCGGTTATCTCCCTTGCAAATGACATCAACTATCTATAAATACCACAGCAGGAAAGCGGACATCCCGAGCTTTCTGCGCATGTGCAGTTTGTATGGGCGATCTCTACAAAGTTTTCGAGTAAATTCGCTCCGAAGTTCGATGTTTTTTTTGCGTCAAGTTTTGTCAGAAGACATCGATGAGCGTGTAATAGAGCTTTTGTTTGGCGCGGATTCAGACGAAGAGTTCGAGCCTTTCAATCTAGATGATGTTGCCGAGGCAGAAGCAGAATTGCAGCGATTCCGATCGCGGGAAGATGTCGAAGTTCGAACCGTTACCGTGCATCGGAGCGAGCATCGTCAAGTAGATCAACTTCAAGACGTGCATCAGGAAGCGCATCACGCTCTTTCCAACAGCAGGCTTCCGAAAATGCTTAGCTTCCTCCCTTCTGTCAGACAACTGGCCTACTTGTTCACACTGAGAGCGACGATGCCAACATGATTTTCACTTACTTCTTCGATGACGATGTATTTGGACTAATGACCGAACAAACAATCAGGTATGCGTCGTAATATTTCGCAGCCCATCCAGTCGACCAACTCACGCCTCACTCACGGTTTCGAGATTGGAGATTTTAAACCTGCTGTAGAGATTTTTTGCTTGATTTCCTAGATAGTTTTCAACCTGCTATGGACACTGCATGTTGCCTTGGGTAGAAGCTGTGTGTGTGTGTGTGTGTCTGTGTGTGTGTGTGTGTGCGTGTGTGTGTGATTTTCCAGTTTCAGCCATTTTTATTAGTATGTCATTGTACCTGTAGTAACATGTAGATATTCCATTGGTGTCATTTTGTGGATGAGTAAATAGTTATGCTTATAATTCCTCATGAAAATCGTTTGCTTTCAACAAGGTTAGAGTGATTGTTTTTAGGCACTGTGATCAGCGTCTTCCCCACTCCCAACCACACCCCTACTCCATGATCACAGCAAGTACGTGGTGACTTTTGAGGTGCATGTAAGGATTTGAGGCCTTTTTTGTCCCTCTTTTTACTAGGTAACCTATCAGAAATCAAGCCTGATAATTGCTGGAGGTTATGATTAGATAATAAAGTTAGTGTAAAGGCATTTCATTGGTCTGTTTTGTTGTTGTTGTTGTTTTATTTTATTTTGAGAATAAAACGCAGGTATTATGATAAATTTCATTCAAGTGCTGCATACCACTGTGTACAGAATTCTCTCGGCTACAACTTTTATTCTTTGCATTTTTTAATCAGAGGTGAAGAAGAATATGAAAATTGACTTCAAAGACGGTGAACGTTTTTGGAGTACATTCTGGGGGATAAGTCAGCACAGAGCAATGACGCATTGCTAAAAATACTCAGCAGGGTTAATTAAATTTAAGTATTTTTCAAATTTTAAGCTGTCACATTGTTTGCATAATTTAATTCTAGGATAGTTAAGTAAACAATTTAAAAGAACAAGGAAACTGATTAAATGTCCAGTTATGAATTTCTTGTGATGATTCATTTTCTTAGGAATGGTGGCATTTTAATGCAGCATTATGAAGAAGGGTCTTACACTGGCTAATGTGTTGACAAAATCATAAAGGTAGCCCTCTTATATTTGGACAGTGTGTAATGCTCACAAGCAGTCTATGATTATCAACATGATGTTGTAATGGTGCTTTTGAACAATACACAAAGCTGTTGGTATCGAGGATGTTTGTGCCAAGTGTTCATGTTTGCCTGACCTCATGAGAATGTGAGAACTTTCCACAGTAATCTGATTTCACATTGGAGGAATAATTTTGCCATCTGGAGTGATGCTGAGTTTTGTTTGTTTGCTTGCTTCTTCATCTTTAATGCCTGACGTGGCTTGTTGTAGGACTTCCATGAGGAGCATGCTTGGCAGGCGTTCAGGAAGTTTGACAAGGACAAGAATGGCTACATCAGTGCCAAGGACTTTGAGGAAATCATGATGTCTTTGAAAAGCTATCTGCTGTCTCACTTTGTGAGGAACAATCTCGTAACGGTAAGTTTTGCCCGATTTCTCTCTACAGAATATGATAGTTAGTTCTTTTGGCTCAATATGCAGTTAGTAATAGTGCCACGGTAATGCCAACTCGAGGCAAGGCGAGGGGAGGGGAGGGAGGGAGAGGGAGCACAGAACAGAACAGTTTTTAATATGAAGGCCACCAGCCCATTACATTGAAACGAAGCGTGAACAAAACACAATTATGTACAAGAAGTTCTTCAAAAACTGGCAACCAGTTTCGGCTCATGCAACATGCATGAGCGCACTGAATCAGTTCATGAAAAAGTTCATGGTCTGTGTGCAACCTGTGAAGGTTGCTGTCGTATTGGTGATGTCCTGCTTGCTGTTAGCTTGTTTACGTTGGTGGCAACCCTGCTGAATTTACAAACAGCTGATCTGGGCCAAAGTGCAGGTTGGGTGTTACTGGATGATCTTGTAGATGATGACAGGATGGTCCTCTTGTCAGATGCCTCGGGATCGAGTAGGCAATTGGTAGCAGTTGATGGAGGACATGAAGCTTGGTCGATGACTTTGCTCAAACCTCTGCAATGCCAGTCTCGAACACCTGAACTTTTTTCTCCAGGGCACGAGACATGCTCAGATACATCTCACTCGTCGCATTTTGAAGGTCTTCCAACATTGCTTCTTTGCTAGGAGATGCAACTGTAGCATCGCGTGAGTCATCTCGGAGGGGTGTTGCATCTACTTCAGGGGAATCCTTGTTGGAGACTGAGGAAGCTGCTGCTTTGGGGTTATCAGCACAGCTGGAGGGGTCAGAGGTCAAGGATGGCTGCGTAATGTAATTGGCCACCATCTGAGAGAGAGGAAGGAGAGTTCTCATGATGTGCTATGAAATGTTTAATAATGATCGCCATTTCTAATTAATTGTGCGCTATTCCTTGATATAATCTGAATATGCAGGCAATGCATTTTCTTCATGGCCATTGGTTGAAACATAAGGCCTTAACTTTATGTAATTGTCTGCAAATATTTAACGTGTGTGGTGTGTGACCTCATGCACATGGGTTCATGCCCTCACAAGAGCGTGTGTTGTGCGTGCTTGCGTGTGTGTATTTCCTGTAGCATGATTAAGGATATTTGAATTTCTTTTATTTAAATGCTGTCACTTTGCAAGTTGAAGGATGCAAGTTAATGAATGCTTTAGTTGTCCATACTCCTCCACACATGATGGAATCCATTGTAGTCAATGAAGAAAAGGCAAAAGCAGCTTGGAAAAGTGGCTTCTCTGGTGCCTGAAGCTGCTTGAAACAACTGATATAGAGATGCAGCCTTGAAGGATTCAGTGCCTTGGTGCTGCAGGTGGCCCTGGGTGGAGATTGAAACAACTGATATAGAGATGCAGCCTTGAAGGATTCGGTGCCTTGGTGTTGCAGGTGGCCCTGGGTGGAGAGAAGCATCGACAGATCAGCTACGCCTACTTCACCGCCTTCATCTCCCTCCTCAACAACATTGAGCTGGTCAAGAAGATCTTCCTGGCAGCCACAAGACGGGACACCTCCAAAGAAGTCACCAAAGGTAGGAGGGAAGAAATCCAGATCTTCTGTTCAGAAACTAAATGATTGAAAGATCCATAGTAAGCAGAAAGGTCAAGAAGTGCAGGAAAGTGAGTTCAGTTGGGCTGGCTGTCAGAATGTAGCTGCCTTTGTTGCTGGATGTTATGATTCCTGAATCTTTGGAATGCAGTTTGGTGTGTGCGTGCGGCGTGCGTGCGTGCGTGGCCTCAGTGAGCATGTGACTGAGGTGTGTGCTCTGGTTTCTCTTTCCAGAGGAGCTGCTTTACCAGGCCCAGGAGTTTTCTCAGATCACTCCCTTAGAAGTGGACATTCTCTTCCAGCTTGCGGGTCTCATGCAGCAAACTGGGTAGGTATCGGTATCTTCCCCTGTTTCATTTTCTGACTGGATAGGGTAGGGACCCTTTCTTGCTCTGACTGGATAGGGTAGGGACCCTTTCTTCCTCTGACTGGATAGGGTAGGGACCCTTTCTTGCTCTGACTGGATAGGGTAGGGACCCTTTCTTGCTCTGACTGGATAGGGTAGGGACCCTTTCCTCCTCTGACTGGATAGGGTAGGGACCCTTTCTTCCTCTGACTGGATAGGGTAGGGACCCTTTCTTCCTCTGACTGGATAGGGTAGGGACCCTTTCTTGCTCTGACTGGATAGGGTAGGGACCCTTTCTTGCTCTGACTGGATAGGGTAGGGACCCTTTCTTCCTCTGACTGGATAGGGTAGGGACCCTTTCTTGCTCTGACTGGATAGGGTAGGGACCCTTTCTTGCTCTGACTGGGTAGGGTAGGGACCCTTTCTTGCTCTGACTGGATAGGGTAGGGACCCTTTCTTCCTCGGACTGGATAGGGAAGGGACCCTTTCTTCCTCTGACTGGGTAGGGTAGGGACCCTTTCTTGCTCTGACTGGATAGGGTAGGGACCCTTTTTTCCTCTGACTGGATAGGGTAGGGACCCTTTCTTGCTCTGACTGGATAGGGTAGGGACCCTTTCTTGCTCTGACTGGATAGGGTAGGGACCCTTTCTTGCTCTGACTGGATAGGGTAGGGACCCTTTCTTGCTCTGACTGGATAGGGTAGGGACCCTTTCTTGCTCTGACTGGATAGGGTAGGGACCCTTTCTTGCTCTGACTGGATAGGGTAGGGACCCTTTCTTGCTCTGACTGGATAGGGTAGGGACCCTTTCTTGCTCTGACTGGATAGGGTAGGGACCCTTTCTTCCTCTGACTGGATAGGGTAGGGACCCTTTCTTGCTCTGACTGGATAGGGTAGGGACCCTTTCTTGCTCTGACTGGCTGGGCACCCCATATTGCTCTTGTCTCTTGCTACACAACTGCAAAGTTTGTATTTTGTGTCACACGCATGGTCATGTGGACCACATTTTCTTAAAAAGCAGCGGTGTATTCTACTCAATAATAAAGTTGGGAACTTGGGCAAATAATTTGGCTTTTCATTTAGAATCAGCTGAACATTCAGGCAAATCTGCATGAGAGAAGTCCAATTTTGCACTCATTCATGTGTCTATAATTTGTCCATGCCTGTTGCTGGTAAGGTTAAAACTCATTATTTTGATCTGTCAGCTAGGTAGACTGAGATGGGGGTGGGGGGTGGGGGGCAAACAGAGGTGCAGTTTGGCAAATGCTGTGGGGTATGCATGAAAATGTATTGGCATGTCAAAGCAATGAAAGACAAAGGGAATGAAAGCTGTAAGATTCCAGTGAATGGCAACATTGTAGTTCTCATGCATTTTCCCCTACTTCCAGATGGATTGGCACAGACAGTGTAATCCCCCTGCTGTCTTTTTTTCCTAAGAAAAAAAGAAAGAAAAATTGTTGTGGTTAATATAACCCAACTGACTCTATTTTTTTCTCCTGATCCTAAACTATTTTCAATCATGCAACAAAAAACAACCCCAAAGAAGAAAAACAAGGAAATCAATAGTAATGGCAGGTATCACGATATTCAGCTTCTTTGATGTGTGTAAACTCTTCGCCTTCAAATTACTAGTTCTGTGTTGATTTTCATAATTGTGTTTGCATTTCATGCTATAAAGTACTGTATTTGTAATACAAATGGAAAAATAAAAGTTAAAAATTTTGAGTTTGAGCATTTGTTTGAGTGAGTTACTCGAAGCGAATGTGTGAATAATGACAGACGACATTTACTTCTGCTTGGTTGACCCCATTTCAAAGTTTGAATGCAAAATAAAAAATAACCCCCAAAAATCATTACAATGGGTTTTCAAACTCAATTAACACACAGACTTAGACTTTGAGTCAAAAAGGAAGAAATAAAAGCTGAATGGAAATTTTTTCAATCACAAAACCGGAAACCGTCTGTCGGAAAAAACACGTGTGTGCTGTTGGATAACCAAGGCCTAATGTCACATGTACATGCTTTTTGACTCACATGCGAAGCAAAAGTGAGTCTATGTACTCACCCGTTTCGTCCGTCCGGGCGTCCGAAAACTTTAACGTTGGAATTTTCTCAGAGACTATTAAGTCTATCAATACCAAATGTGGCATAATGGTGTATGATGACAAGGCCTCAAAAAACATACATAGTGACTTGTCCTTGCTTCAAGGTCAAGGTCGCAGGGGCCATAAATGTTGTCTAAAAAAAACAGTCATTTTTCACATTTTCTCAATTTTCTCTGAAGTTTTTGAGATTGGATACCTGACCTATATATGGTATATAGGGCAAAGTAAGCCCTATCTTTTGATACCAGTTTGGTTGACCTTGCTTCAAGGTCAAGGTCACAGGAGCTCTTCAAATTTGGATTGTATACATATTTTGAAGTGACATTGACCCTGAACTATGGAAGATAACTGTTTCAAACTTAATAATTATGTGGGGCACATGTTATACTTTCATCATGAGGCACATTTTGTCACATATCAAGGTCAAGGTCACTTTGACCCTTATGAAATGTGACCAAAATGGGGTAGTGAACCACTAAAAGTGACCATATCTCATGGTAGAAATTGCCAATAAGCACCATTGTGCTTCCTATGTCTTGAATTAACAGCTTTGTGTTGCATGACCTTGGATGACCTTGACCTTGGGTCAATGTCAGATGTATTTTGGTAGGAAAAATGTGTAAAGCATTTCTTAGTGTATGATGTCATTGGTAGGTTTAGTTGTTTGACCTTGACCTTGAAAGTCACCTGAAGGTCGAGGTCATATAAAGTTCAAGGTCAAGCATATGAGTCGTATGGGCTTTGCCCTTCTTGTTTCTGTTATTTTTGCTTTTCAACATCACTTTACTGATTATCTTCATTGCAAATCAGGTTTTTAGGCAAAAGAAATAGAAAATCGGAAAGAATAAACATTTTTATTGTGTTCCGACCACTGTCTGTGTGCCGAGTTCCACATTCGACAACCTTCATTTTTTTGGAAATTTCCAAGCATTGGCCCGGACGTGACGTTTCAATCACTTTACACCGTTTGAATGCAGGAAAGGGATTGAGATATCTCGCAGAGAGCGATAGATTTCTTAATTTTTGCGCCTTTTGATCGAGTGTTGTGGCGTCTGTAGACAACGTTCGTCAAGCTAACATTCGACAAAGCGACGCATGCACACGGATTTTCAGCGTTTGTCTTCTGTAAGTGAGATATTTACGAGTTTGTGTGCAGAATTTTAATCGCTAGGAAGTTTTCCCTTCGTCTCCCATTCTTGTAATTGCTTGTTTTTGACATTTTATTATGTACACTGAAAGTTTGTGGGTAACAGTAGTAAAATCTGATGAACGTTGGCGACGCTGACAACCGTTGTCGCGTCGGCAAGCCTCACTCAGCTTCAGCCCTGATCACACGCTGACCTCATGACAAGCTGGCCAATGAGAGGCAAGGAACGAAAATGGCCGTCTCTTTCGGTGGTTTTCATTGGTTTGCGCTGGGTTAAGATTTTTGCCTCATTTGTATCATATTCCTCTGTGCTGGAAATAGGCTCAGCGGAAAGCTACATGATTGGGCTTTCCGCAATTTACCAAATATCGGGCATTTTTCCGAGAGAAAAACCTCGTATCCAAGCACTCTAAATGACAGTTTTTGACAACCAGGTTGTGCTTTTCAAAACTTCGGTTATGGGTACCTCTCTCAAATAATTATTTAATAAAGGAATCTACAGTTTGAAAATCGATCGCGCTCAAGTGTTGTGGAGACTCTACAGAATTCATTTCTGTGTTAAACTCAAAACTAATTTATTTTTTATTTTTTACGAAGTAGCAAAGGCCGTGTACCCCCTTAACTCACTGGAGTCGTGGCTAAATATTGTGATCGTTCTCCGGGATCGTAAGTTTTTCATGCATTTTCAAAAATATAATAAAGATACAAAGGCATAAGATAACAATATAAATTATAAATCAAATGAAAGATTGTTTTTTACTCTTTACATTCAAAGATATAAGGGATTAAAAATACTAATTATGAATTACACACCATAGAATTGAGTGTGTACATGCACAAAAATGAAAGTATTTTTAAAAAATCAGTTCACTAGCTGTTATGGGAAGCTTACAAGCGCCTAGAAAATGGTAAACTCTAAATGTCAATATCCAAGTAATGCAAATGTGTATAAACATTTAGTACAAATACAAGCAGATGGAGGCTAGCAATCAACCAAATCAAAGTATTTGTTCATAGAATTGGAAGAACAAACATTTTGCAGTATGCTTTCCCGCCTTTTTGTCAACATACACACCACATGCACAAAGGTTACGATTTCCGATCATCAGTCGAAAAAATTCTAAAGGGAAGTAAATCTGCTTGAAAATTCCTTCAGCTATATAGAGTCCACCCATGTCATTGTGGTTGAATCAAATATCTATCCGTTATGTGGATATGATTTATAGATGTTTGGCTTTCCATTTTAGAATGATTTGTTTATCTAGTGATGACTCCTGAGGTCTACAGGAAACGGTAAAGACGGAATTATTATAAATAAGCGTCATTTATCTGTCAACAATCATTCTGATCAATGTTGTCACTTTTATTGCAAGTTTACTACTTTTCTTAAGGTGTACATAGTGCATGTTAAAGATGATTGTCATTGGTTGCTTCCAAACAACATTTTGTACCAGTTATGATGCACTGAAGTAGTAAAAGCATTTTTTGTGGTTTCAGGATATAGCGACTTTGAACATCAATAACTTTGGAAATAAGGATGTTCATATACATTTTTTTACTGTTTTAGGTAGAAATAAAGTTGAGCTCTTTGTGCAAACTGTTTTTGGGCCCATGGTTGACTGTTTATTTTTTATGAATGATTGGGTGTAAGAGGGAAACTGCTGTCTGCAATATCATGAAACCTGCCTAATCAACTAATTGTGTTTTGTCCCATCACCACCGCCCTAAGGGCATACAGGGAATCTACTATTTAACTTTGTTTTAAAGTGTTTTCAGCAAAAGAGAAATTGTAATTTATGTTCAATCTGGCCTCTTCTGGTTTAAAAAAAAATTCAGGCCGACCTACCGAGTTATTTTTCCATGCTACTGTAACCACAACTATTATTTCTTGTGGCCTAATGTATGCAAGTAGAGGCATTGTGGTGGTGTTTGAAACGGCCCTATCTAATGTGTGCAAGTAGAGGCATTGTGGTGGTGTTTGAAACGGCCATATCTAATGTATGCAAGTAGAGGCATTGTGGTGGTGTTTGAAACGGCCCTATCTAATGTATGCAAGTAGAGGCATTGTGGTGGTGTTTGAAACGGCCCTATCTAATGTATGCAAGTAGAGGCATTGTGGTGGTGTTTGAAACGGCCCTATCTAATGTATGCAAGTAGAGGCATTGTGGTGGTGTTTGAAACGGCCCTATCTAATGTGTGCAAGTAGAGGCATTGTGGTGGTGGTGTTTGAAACGGCCATATCTAATGTATGCAAGTAGAGGCATTGTGGTGGTGTTTGAAACGGCCCTATCTAATGTATGCAAGTAGAGGCATTGTGGTGGTGGTGTTTGAAACGGCCATATCTAATGTATGCAAGTAGAGGCATTGTGGTGGTGTTTGAAACGGCCCTATCTAATGTATGCAAGTAGAGGCATTGTGGTGGTGGTGTTTGAAACGGCCATATCTAATGTATGCAAGTAGAGGCATTGTGGTGGTGGTGTTTGAAACGGCCCTATCTAATGTATGCAAGTAGAGGCATTGTGGCCTAATGTATGCAAGTAGAGGCATTGTGGTGGTGGTGTTAGAAACGGCCATATCTAATGTATGCAAGTAGAGGCATTGTGGTGGTGGTGTTAGAAACGGCCATATCTAATGTATGCAAGTAGAGGCATTGTGGTGGTGGTGTTTGAAACGGTCCATATCTAATGTATGCAAGTAGAGGCATTGTGGTGGTGGTGTTTGAAACGGCCATATCTAATGTATGCAAGTAGAGGCATTGTGGTGGTGGTGTTTGAAACGGCCATATCTAATGTATGCAAGTAGAGGCATTGTGGTGGTGTTGTTAGAAACGGCCATATCTAATGTATGCAAGTAGAGGCATTGTGGTGGTGGTGTTTGAAACGGCCATATCTAATGTATGCAAGTAGAGGCATTGTGGTGGTGGTGTTTGAAACGGCCATATCTAATGTATGCAAGTAGAGGCATTGTGGTGGTGGTGTTTGAAACGGCCATATCTAATGTATGCAAGTAGAGGCATTGTGGTGGTGGTGTTTGAAACGGCCATATCTAATGTATGCAAGTAGAGGCATTGTGGTGGTGGTGTTTGAAACGGCCATATCTAATGTATGCAAGTAGAGGCATTGTGGTGGTGGTGTTTGAAACGGCCATATCTAATGTATGCAAGTAGAGGCATTGTGGTGGTGGTGTTTGAAACGGCCATATCTAATGTATGCAAGTAGAGGCATTGTGGTGGTGGTGTTTGAAACGGCCATATCTAATGTATGCAAGTAGAGGCATTGTGGTGGTGGTGTTTGAAACGGCCATATCTAATGTATGCAAGTAGAGGCATTGTGGTGGTGGTGTTTCAAACGGCCATATCTAATGTATGCAAGTAGAGGCATTGTGGTGGTGGTGTTTGAAACGGCCATATCTAATGTATGCAAGTAGAGGCATTGTGGTGGTGGTGTTTGAAACGGCCATATCTAATGTATGCAAGTAGAGGCATTGTGGTGGTGGTGTTTGAAACGGCCATATCTAATGTATGCAAGTAGAGGCATTGTGGTGGTGTTGTTAGAAACGGCCATATCTAATGTATGCAAGTAGAGGCATTGTGGTGGTGTTGTTAGAAACGGCCATATCTAATGTATGCAAGTAGAGGCATTGTGGTGGTGTTGTTAGAAACGGCCATATCTCTTCCTTGCAGCCGCCTGAACTATCAGGAGCTGGAGGCCCTCTCACCCATGCAAGGAAGGGAGACTCCCTTCACCATCCAAATGCAGATTGCTGAGGTGAGGGGCAGGCAGGCGTGCTGACCACTGCTTCCAGTGGTCACTGCAGCACTGCTTTCACTCCATTTGGCCATCTGCAGGGATTTAGTGTCTGTGTTGCAAAATTGTGGAAGACTGGGACTTAATAATGTTAATCAGGAACGTACTCTTAGCAGACTGCAGTTCCAACAGACTTCTCGGATAAGTTGTTTGATATGTTTCGACTGAGTTATTTGGCTTTTTTGCTCAATTTTTTTAATGGGTGTTCCCTGTTGCGAAGATGGTGGACAGTAATGCAGACAGTAATACAAGCAGTGACTTTTTCCTAATCAAAATGGTTTGATCTAGAAACGTTAGACTCAGAGACTCCGATTTGAGTAATGTAACTGTTTCCTGTGTCCACACAGATGATTTATCAGACTTCCATGAGGAAATTCTTTCGACTTTGTCATCTAATGATGATTTCAGCGTTGCCAAATGGTCAGACACTGTCGAGGAGTTTGCTAATGATCCTTTCGTAGAAGCAGTTGGTCCACGAGTACCACTCAGAATTGATGCAGAACCAGTAGTGTGTTTTCTGCAACTCTGTCCAGAGGAAATGTTCATCATGATTCGTGCAAGACTTTGCGCTATGTGAGGCAGAGTGGCAACGGAACATGTGAAACCTCCGTGGAGGAGATGAAAGCCAATCTGGGCATTCTGTTTCTGATGGGCGTCGTTCAGCTGCCAAACTACCGCTGCTACTGGAGCAAGCGATGTGAACTGAGACAGCCAGTGATTGCCGATGTAATGTCGAGGAATCTATATGAAATTATCACAAAGTACACTCAGTGTTTATACTGTGTATATAAATGTATATTTTTAATTGTCTGTTTCCATTTATTTACCTGTAATTATGCTAATTACATTCAAATTAAACAAGGAAAAAATAAAAAAAACACTTCCTACTTGATCTTAGAATGACCAACATTCGATCTTGACTATACACAAAAAATTTCTTACAGATCCATACAATATTATAGAAGTAGGATTTTTAAAAACAAACCAACCATGTTATGTGTCATTTTCTCTAAAACCTTACAGGACTTGGGCTAGTAGTTGTGAACATGTCTTACAGATGTTAAGAGTTAAATATAGTAATTTGGCAGTCCTAGAGTTAAAGCAAAGTGGCATGGGACGTGACACACCCAATGGTTGGATGATGGGGGCTGCCTGTGTTTCTGTCCCTGTGTGCTTGGTCTGTGCTAGCTGTTGCATCCAGCTTGCTCTCTTGCAGCAACACCTGCGTCTGCTGCAAGGCCAGGTGAAGCGCACACCTTTAACGATGATTGCAGAAAGCGCCTACCGCTTCTCTCTTGGTGCCATTGCTGGAGGTAGGGAGGCTTTACTCTGCTTGCTACTCAACGTCTAATGTAGACTACTTTCCAAGTCTTATATGTGCATGTCTGTGTGTGTGTGTGAGATGTGTGTGTGTGTTTTGTGTGTGTGTGTGTGATTAATGAGAGAGAGAACGTATATGCATCATGAAGCAAGTGTGCATACATACATGCATTCAGGCACATGCTGGTGTGCATTTTCGATTGTTGACAGGGCTGTCAGTGTTTTCTGATGCAAGCAACTTTAGACATTGTACTGTTTGTGATTTAACTCATTGAAGACGGCACTATTCTTAGCTCGTGTTGACTGGAGACGCATGTTTCTGGGCATTTTTACAGAAATTGCTGAAAAAATACTAATCAAGCAATGGAAAAACTGTTGCCATCATTAGAACGCTCTTTGTCTCCTTTATCCTTGTAGATCAATGTCATTCTCTCGTTAATTTTATTTTGAATATAGTATTGCAACAAAGATGGGTACCGTCTGGCATGCCTGTATTTCGACTGGAGTGAGGCCGACTTCTCAGCCGACTTCTCAGCCGACAGCGTGTACGGATCAGTTTCCGATTTCTCTTCTTCTGTCAGCAGTTCGTGCACTATACCTATGATCTGCTCCTCTAAAATTGCATCTTTTTCATCTTCGGAAAAAGGGATCACATCGTCCTTCTCATCTGATGCTTCTTTCATAGCGATTTCAACAACATCCTCATCGTCCTGCCGTGACGCCATTGTGATTTAGCGTTGAAATCGCCCCTTGCCACATGTGTAAACAAAGTCTGGCAGTGCCTTATCCTCTTCAAATTCAGAGACACAGACGATCTACAATGTTCCTCACTATCTTATAAGAGAACTAGACTTTCTCGACTGGTTAAGAGCCCCTTACAACACGCACAAGAAATTTACATACGCACCGCATCATATGATGAGATGCGTCGTCAACCATTGCTCACCTCACCGCATCATATGATGCGGTGCGTCGTCATTGAGTTAACTCACTGAAATTTCGTCAGTACTGTTAGGCACAGTGCAGGGAACTTGATACATCATTTTGAGTCATGAATTGTGTATCAATGCAACTTCATTGAGTTAAACGAAAGATATCTGTAGACTCATAACTCACATATTACATAGAGATGATCAGAGACGTTTTTCTTCCAAATGTCTTTCTTTTCTATTTGTGCTGATAGAAATTCTTGCCAACTTTTCCCCCTCATGTTTCTTTGCTGCTTCCCTGGCCATTATGGTAACCTTTCTCTTGTATTATGATCCTGGTGGATTGGGGACAAAAAGGACAGACCCACTGCAGCTCCTGATATGATTCGTGAGGGTGAATAACTAGGGAAATAATGACAACTTGCTCTTCTTCTAACTCTCATGAATTTTCATTATCAGTGGCCTTAAATAGCCTACAAAGGCTGATAGGCCATACAACTCCATCCATCCATACTCTTGTATTATCTTTGTGATGTCAAATAGTGTTTTTATTAAGAGATGAGACGTAGGTCTGGAGTCTGTCATGTATTCTCTGCTTTTCCCCAGCCATTGGTGCCACAACAGTGTACCCCATTGATCTGGTGAAGACCAGGCTACAGAACCAGAGGACAGGCTCCTATGTGGGAGAGCTGATGTACAAAAACAGCTTTGACTGTGCCAAGAAGGTGATCCGCCATGAGGGAGTCTTTGGCCTGTACCGTGGCCTGGCTCCGCAACTGGTTGGTGTGGCACCAGAGAAAGCCATCAAGCTGACGGTAGGCTGTCCCCTGTGGCTGCTCTTGGTGGGAAGTGTAGGTAGAAAGTTGCTGGCACGGCCTGTTGCATTGTATGGCAAATGAGATGAGTGAGCCAGTGTTGCATAAAAAACAAATTTGTGTATTAAAGTGTCTTAAAAAATACATTTTAGATAGTATTGCAGGGATAGTATTTCATAATATGTGCCTTCAGTTTCATGGGGGTGGTTTTTGTGCTCTTCCTGTACATGCATGCGGTTCAGACAGTTGGAAATCTGTATTGTGACTAGTCTGAAAATTATTTAATATGACACATCTTGACTGTGAGGAAATTATTTTAAAAATGCATGCTTGGTTTACTTTTACAACTTGATGTAAGGAACAGGGCATGCAGTGGTTGGAATGTTCTGTGGTTATATTTTGCAGTTGAAGTCACACACACCTTGATTGCCATCTGTTCCAATTCTCTTAGATACTGATTCAAGAAATATGAAATTGCATGCCTGTCAGAATCTTATCGCTGCTGGAAGATATACATGGAAAAGGAATATGTATTATGAGCATGTTTGTACTCATGCCTGTATGTGTTTGAATTAAGATGTGTGCAGATGTTTGTGACTAAAGAGCACAGAGGAAGCAATGTTACATGCTTGATGATGTATGCATTTTATCATCCCATTACGAAAACTCATGCAGGGTATTGATAAGAGTCAGAACTGTTGAATGTAGTCACAGACCTGCCTACTCTCCCGATAAAAGCGGGAGACTCCCGATGTAGGCGTGCTTCTCCCGACCTCCCGATAATGCTCCCGATTCTCCCGATTTGGCTTAGAATTTTTTAATTCTCCAGATTTCGATGAACGGAACCTACGAAAAACAGGGTTTTAGATGCGTAGGCTGAGTACGCCTTCCGTTTGGGGTCCCCCCCCCCCCCCCCCCCCGCTATCACGTTTCGGCTGAGCTCCGAGTGTTCCTAGAGGCTCGCAACAACACACACACACACACCCTGCTCTCACGTTTCGGCTGAGCTCTGAGCAATCTTATAGGCTCGGTCCCCCCCCCCCCCACTTATCATGTTTCGGCTGCGCACTTTAACCCCCTCCCCGGACCCAGGCCTGTTTTTCAGAATCTCCCGATTTGGCCTTGGGGGGGGGGGGTAGGCAGGTCTGTAGTCAGCTTTGCTGATGGCTTTAACATTTCTGGACACAGATGAACGACTTTGTTCGAGACAAGCTGACACAGAAGGATGGCTCATTGACACTGTGGGCAGAGATGGTGGCCGGTGGCTGTGTGAGTATTCTCTCTCTACCTGTACTCTGTGTTCTGCTGACTTGGCAGCCATTTTCCTTTCCTTGGCTGACTATGCAGCCATTTTCCTTTCCTTGGCTGACTATGCAGCCATTTTCCTTTCCTTGGCTGACTATGCAGCCATTTTCCTTTCCTTGGCTGCCTTTGCAGCCATTTTCCTTTCCTTGGCTGCCTTTGCAGCCATTTTCCTTTCCTTGGCTGCCTTTGCAGCCATTTTCCTTTCCTTGGCTGCCTTTGCAGCCATTTTCCTTTCCTTGGCTGCCTTTGCAGCCATTTTCCTTTCCTTGGCTGCCTTTGCAGCCATTTTCCTTTCCTTGGCTGCCTTTGCAGCCATTTTCCTTTCCTTGGCTGACTATGCAGCCATTTTCCTTTCCTTGGCTGACTATGCAGCCATTTTCCTTTCCTTGGCTGACTATGCAGCCATTTTCCTTTCCTTGGCTGCCTTTGCAGCCATTTTCCTTTCCTTGGCTGCCTTTGCAGCCATTTTCCTTTCCTTGGCTGCCTTTGCAGCCATTTTCCTTTCCTTGGCTGCCTTTGCAGCCATTTTCCTTTCCTTGGCTGCCTTTGCAGCCATTTTCCTTTCCTTGGCTGCCTTTGCAGCCATTTTCCTTTCCTTGGCTGACTATGCAGCCATTTTCCTTTCCTTGGCTGACTATGCAGCCATTTTCCTTTCCTTGGCTGACTATGCAGCCATTTTCCTTTCCTTGGCTGCCTTTGCAGCCATTTTCCTTTCCTTGGCTGCCTTTGCAGCCATTTTCCTTTCCTTGGCTGCCTTTGCTGCCATTTTCCTTTCCTTGGCTGACTATGCAGCCATTTTCCTTTCCTTGGCTGACTATGCAGCCATTTTCCTTTCCTTGGCTGACTATGCAGCCATTTTCCTTTCCTTGGCTGCCTTTGCAGCCATTTTCCTTTCCTTGGCTGCCTTTGCAGCCATTTTCCTTTCCTTGGCTGCCTTTGCAGCCATTTTCCTTTCCTTGGCTGACTATGCAGCCATTTTCCTTTCCTTGGCTGACTATGCAGCCATTTTCCTTTCCTTGGCTGACTATGCAGCCATTTTCCTTTCCTTGGCTGACTATGCAGCCATTTTCCTTTCCTTGGCTGACTATGCAGCCAGGTTTTCAATTTTCCAGAAGTTTCTGTCGGCACTTTGTTAATTATGCAGACAGTCGTCTTCAAAAACTTACTCATCACTGTGTGTTAATTGAACTAGTTTCTTTAAGAGTTCCTAAAAGGGTAAGCTTTGTTGATGAGATTTCATTGACTAATTTCTGTAAGTGAGAACTTAATTTCATAATTTTAGTTTTTAGTATAGATTGTATCTTTTGATACCAAGCTATTGTGGTGAATTACTAGACTTGAATGAAGATATTTTTAACCAGATGCACCTGGCGGAGAAATATAAAAAAATCTCTATCCCAGTCCTTCCTCTCTTACTTTGCCAAGTCTTTGATGTATTTTCTGCCTGATGCTGAATGCAGATGCTGCAACAAACCAGTATTTGCTCACTTCCCAACTTTGTTGTCAAACTAGGCTGGTGGGTCACAGGTGATTTTCACCAATCCTTTAGAGATTGTCAAGATCAGACTACAGGTGGCTGGGGAGATAGTGGGCAAGTCTCGAGTCAGCGCCATCACCGTCATCAAGGACCTTGGGTTCTTTGGTCTCTACAAGGTGAGTCTGGCAGGGAAAAAGCTTGCATCTTGTATGGACTCTCACATCTAGTCACCTGTTCATTGCTTGTCACATAGGGTTGTTCAGGAAAGTAGCACGTGTATCACTAGACTGCTCACGTCTCATCACCTATATGGTTTGTTGCTTTCGGTCATTTCCAGACATTGCACCTCAAGCATCTAAGCAGTAGTCATACTGTTGTATGATTGCTACAGGATTTGACTGTGGTGTTTTTCTCTTGACTTGAAATGGAGTGAGAGATTCTGTCTATTGTGGCAGCCTTTCAGCTTAGTTTGTTGAAAGATAAAGAGGTGCGCTTTTTAATTAGACCGTCTCCTTCATGTTTACATTGTTCTGTGACAGAGAGTTGTCGGTGGGTGAGGAGATTGGAATGAAAGGGCACGTCGATTTACATCTTGTTGGATGTGTTGTTTGATCTGAGTACGAGTTGTATTAAAATTTATTATTACTTCGCTGAATCCCTTCATCAATATCTCTCTAAACCCATGCGCATCTACACACCCGCTAGACAGCTACGCTCTTCCGCAGACACAAGAATCCTCAGGTTCCCGGATATTGTAATGGTTGTGTATGTATGCGCCTTGAGCATGTCTTAACTCATTGGTAAGGCGCTTTATAAATCCACACATTATTATTATTATTATTATTATTATTATTATTATTATAAAACAAAGAAGTACATAAACAAAACTTTGAACCAATTTTGAAGAGGTTTTCATGTGCTGATATAAACAAACTGAAAATGATCAATGCGGTCTCAAAATGAGAACTTCCTATATCCATGAAGAGGATAGAGTTATATGATAAACTTGTCCAATTTTGCTGCATGAAAAGGGAGGGACCTGCCTTGTCGCTGCTGTTTGCAAGGCCACAGGAGTTATCTCCCTTATTTCCATCCTGCTCACAACTTGAAGAAAATTTGATGTCCTGGAAAATAACTATTTTGTGGCCCCAAGTAAACAGCCAGCGGCCAGCCATGGTAGTCTTGAGGCAGAACCTATGTCAGTGAGGCTGGAATGAGGGTTGAATTATATAATCATCTGACTTGGATGCAAGACAAGATGATGAAACGTTTACTCTTTTTAAGTTAAGTAGGGTTTACAAAGCTGTATGATTTGTTTACCTTGTTTTAGTCATAATTAGTAGTAAGGGCACAGCTTGTAAATTTTTGTTTGGTGGGGGAATCAATTCTTAAGCTGATACAGTGAAAGTTTCAGGTTTTTGTAGATCCAAGCAGCCTCCCACTAATTCCTCAGCAGGATTTTGGGGGGACGGTTGGAGGTCACAATGATGGATTAATGCACTAGTAGAGCCTTTGAGGAAATATATGGAGAGAAAGAAGCAAAGGTTTCATGAAAGTAATGCCATTTTCCACCTCTAGAAGTTACAGACCATGTAATGGCTCCAGAGTGCGTCGAAAGTATCCTGCAGATTCTATTCTCAGCAGAGCCATGCATCAGTTGAGTCATGGGAGATGATTGATGTATTTGGAAGTAAGGGTGTTTCTCATGCATCAGTGAGTAACTGGCCTGTATATGACTTTCAGGGATCAAAAGCCTGCTTCCTCCGAGACATCCCCTTCTCTGCCATTTACTTCCCTGCCTATGCTCACATGAAGAAGAAAATGGCGGATGAAAATGGCTACAACAGCCCTGGCACCTTGCTGCTGTCTGCCACCATTGCTGGTAGGCTGTTGTGCCTTTAGGCCAAAAATGTCAAAGTTGTGGTTAAGGTACCATGGGGGGGGGGGGGATCAGTGGTCAGCCGGAACTTTTTTCTTTATTTTTAGAAGAGCCCAGATTGAACCTTGTTATTAAAAAAAATAAATTTAAGAGGCAGATTGAACATAAACGAAACTTTCTGTCACTGAAACTTATTTTTGTAAACTTAATTATTGAATTCCCTGAGTGCTCATAGGGCAGGAGAGATGGGTGCAGTTCGTTGTTTGTTTTCACTTTTATCTCTTTTTTTTTTTTTTAATGATTAAAAATAAAAGTTTAGGATTGGCCAAAAAAAATTGAGGTCTCTCGGGTTACCGTAACCACAACTATTTTGTGTGTGTATGCGTGCGTGCGTGCGTGTGTGTGTGTGCGCGCGCGCGTGTGTTGTTTTTTTCCTTACCTGTGTTGAACAATCGTGGAGTAGCAGTTTTGTGTATCAGTAGACATAGGTATTGAGCTGACTTTTGAAAAAGGCCCTGCTAGCAAATTGTAAGTTTCATATCCTTGTGTATTTGACATTTTTCTTGCTAGAATTTCTTTTCATTAGTCTTTATCCACTTTATTTTTCCTTGACATAACTCTTGGCTGAATTTCTCTGTCCTTTTTTTGTAACTTTCGATTACAATCCTTTTTCTTGCCTGTGATTGTAATCAACATACCTTTGATGTTTCCTTGTCATTGGAAACCACAATCAATATCACATAAGTCAATGTTGCTTTAGAGAGAGCACTGCTTGGAAACCTCAATCAATATCACACGAGTCAATGTTGCTTTAGAGAGAGCACTGCTTGGAAACCTCAATCAATATCACATAAGTCAATGTTGCTTTAGAGAGCACTGCTTGGAAACCTCAATCAATATCACATAAGTCAATGTTGCTTTAGAGAGCACTGCTTGGAAACCTCAATCAATATCACATAAGTCAATGTTGCTTTAGAGAGCACTGCTTGGAAACCTCAATCAATATCACATAAGTCAATGTTGCTTTAGAGAGCACTGCTTGGAAACCTCAATCAATATCACATAAGTCAATGTTGCTTTAGAGAGCACTGCTTGGAAACCTCAATCAATATCACATAAGTCAATGTTGCTTTAGAGAGAGCACTGCTTGGAAACCTCAGTCAATATCACATAAGTCAATGTTGCTTTAGAGAGAACACTGCTTGGAAACCTCAATCAATATCACATAAGTCAATGTTGCTTTAGAGAGAGCACTGCTTGGAGACTAGGAATGCTTCGTTGATATTTCAGGGCTGAAAAAGAGAACTTGCTGACCAGGATGTTTTAATAAATTTAGTAAGCACTGAATGAAACAGTGGTCACCATTGTCATATTGACCAGCCATATGTGGCCAAAATGTAAATATAGCAAGGAGAGATAGAACAAACTCAAGAGAGATTTAAGCTAGTTCATGCATTTAAAAAATGCTGAAGTCATGTGCGGATGTCCATGTGTACGTACATGCACGTGCACACCCACGTGCATATGCATGCACACATACATACACACACACATGCATGCACACATACATACACACACACACACTATGCATGCACATACACACACACACATGCATGCACACATACACTCACACACACACACTATGCATGCACACACATGCATTCATGCATGGACATACACAGACACATAAGCAACACACACACACCCCTCATCATGCACACTCACATAAGCAACACACACACTAAAATATACACGCATGCACACTTGTGCTTGCATTCCTACTGCAGGAGCGTTCACCTGAAATGTGCAATGCTAACAGGTATGCCTGCTGCTGCCTTGCCCACACCTGCTGACGTGATCAAGACGAGACTGCAGGTGGCGGCTCGCCAGGGTCAGACCACCTACAATGGTGTGATTGACTGTGCTAGAAAGATTGCCAAAGAGGAAGGCCTTGGTGCCTTCTGGAAGGGTGCTCCTGGTGAGTTGTCTGTGGCAGGGATGCTTTACCTGTGTGAAGGATGGGCGAGAAATAGCAGATAAATTTTACTGGTGTGATGGAAGACTGTTGTGGCAAGGTGAGATGAGTTGTCTTGGCCAGAAATGCTTCATCTCTGTTGAGGACAGCCTTTTTTTAGCAGGGATATTTTACCAGAATGAGGGAACATAGTGATGGAATGATGAGTTGTTTAGGGCAGGGATGCTCTACCTGTGAGAAGGACTAGAAGGAGCAATGATGTTTTACATGTGTGACAGAAGATTGTAATGGTATGGTGAGTTGTTCTGAGGAGCTGAGAATGCATTACTTGTGTGAAGCAGACTTTTAATATTGGGGGTATTTCCCTTTGTGATTCGTCCTTATTCTTGTTCAGATGTCCACCGCAGGGATTTTTACATTGTGAAGAGGAAGATTTTGTATTGGCAGAGATGTTTCACCTGTGTGTAGGAAAGCCTTTTGTTAATGTTGCTGATTAATTTGCTTTGAAGGTGTTGCTTTCCTCTCTGCACGAATGATAAAATTGGATTTCCAGGAATGAAAATATATTTTCTGGGATGACATCCTGAGACCGTCCATTCTCAGTCCATTCTGTAATCCTGACCACCGTTGCAGTGCAACAGTGCACAGTAATGTATAATTGACTATTTGTTTTAGGTGCTTCAATGGTTTTCCTGTGGAGCCATGAATGACACAAATGGTAGCAAGTGCACATGAGTAAATGCAGAAACGGTTCAAATCCTCTAAATCTTATGAGTTTGTGAGGTAAGAGAATGCAACATTTCTGCATCTCTTGCAGCTCGAGTGCTCCGGTCCTCCCCCCAGTTTGGCGTGACTTTGCTGACATACGAGCTGCTCCAACGACTCTTCTACGTAGACTTTGGTGGCAGGTAAGGAAACTGGGCTGCTTCAGGTCATTGTTTGGTTTGGCTGTCTAGTCAACCATAACATATTAAAGGACTGTAATTTCAGCCAAGTTTCCACTTTGGCATTGCTCATGCTAAACAGGTGTGTGCTTTACCTGTTGTGAACTGTAGAAGTTTCCAAGTGGAGCAGTGTCTGATGGAAAAAAAAGGTGAATTTTGGGGATCAGAGCAAGTGATTAAGGGAAAATTCAGTCCAAGCATTGGCATCTAGGGTTAAAGCACCATAGACATATCCAACCAAGGCTTAGATAATATTTAAAAAAACCTGTAATCCCCCCATGTAAATAAAACCTCAGTCTAAGCCCATATGTTAGTATTGGTACCAATTCTCTCATCACTCTCATGCCCATGTCTATCTGCAGGCGGCCTGAGGGATCAGAGGCCAAGTCCGTCCACCTGGAGGAGATTCTTTCGAGAAACCCTGATCACATTGGCGGCTACCGCCTGGCCCTGGCCACCTTCGACGGCATTAAGTCAAAGTTTGGGCTGGTCTTACCCACGGGCAAGTCCCCACAACCCCAAGAGTAAAGTGCCCTGCCCTGCCCTGCCCTGCCCATGCTAGAGCAGCACCCCAGCAGTAGAGCCAGAGAGCCTGGCAGTAGTGCGGTGGAGGGGAGGTCAAGTTGTAGAGGTTTGGAGAGAAACAGTATTTCCCTGGGGGGGCCGGCTCCAGTTTCAAGGGAAAGATGAGGACAGGGCAACAGCTGTCATGCGTCCACCTGGTCCGCAGTAGCAGACCCTGGAGGGATGGAGGACTGTGCGCCAGCTTCAGCAGATGGAGGCCCCTGCAGGAGATGTCTGGTTGAAGAGTGACAGACAGTTGTGCAGTACAACAGAGTGGATGCGGGAACTTAGTCGCCCACGTTTCTGAACTTCATACATTTGTCAGGCCTTGTTGATTGATTGGCTTTTTCTCATACACTGCTGTTGTAAAGGTTGCAGCAGGTAGAGGGAAGATGATGCTATGATGCTACTAGATTGTGGTGCCTCCTCTTGGGTCTGACATTACATGGCTGTGATATTATGCAATGAGTACTGCATAAGCTTCTTGTCAGGGTCTACAGTCTTGTAGTCTGCTCCTGTGCCTGTTTGAAAGTTCTTGAAACTTAAAGTGTAACATTCATTTTTTTTAAGTTTAATTTTTTGAGGTGAGTGGGGTGGGGGGTATAGGTTGCTGTGACCTTAATAACCAAGGATAGAGTGACTGCGACAAGTTCCTGACTTTGTGGAGCATTCTGAGTGTACAAGACTGGTTCTTAGAGAAGAAGTGAACATTACTTGTTTGAAATGTCTTCTCCCCTTTTTTCATGGATGTACCCTTTCACAATGATTAACTCATTCTCGATGCATAGCATTATATGATCCAATGCACTAAACAGTCATTGACTATGCATAGGTTCATATTATGCTATGCATTTGCATAATTTTTGTTGTTGTTAGGGGCAAGATCGAATTCAGACAACTAGACCTAATTTTATAGCTGTGGTACTTTTTGTAAAACGATTTTTTGAATTGCGTGTATTTTGCTGCAATTGCATGGATAAGACACACTAAAAATACTGTGTCTTGAATGCATTCATGTGGAGCAGAGATCATATGGGGTTATCCAGCTGTTCACTTTGTTGGAATGCAAAAAGGAATTTTGTGTGGACTTTTCCAAAGTTTCAGTCACATGCTAGAACTGCTGTATCTGCAGCTGCACTTAGCTGTCATTTCTGTTTCCTCTGTATCTTGTACAATGCAGTGCAGAAGCTAAACTATTCTGCCTATCCCTCAGAATGTGCACATCTATTACTGTCATTACCACTGCATCTCTCTGCACACTTGATGCCTTCTGACACATAGATCTGCTCAGTTGCCTTGCTTTACTTTTTGTGAGAACAGTAGCCAAAAGAGAAAATTTTTCATAAACCAAGATCTAAACTCGATTCGATTCTTTTTACTAATGATGTTAGAATATCTTTACACGCCTGTTGCGTCCATTGCCAAAATGTTGCAGTCAATGTGAATTTTCCCCCCCTTTTTTGTTGTTGTTGAGATGCTGACAAACTTGACACTTTAATTGTTCTCATGAAGTTTGATTTGAGTCTCATTGCTGGCAGTGGTTTCAAGGGTTTGTGCCTTGACTGGAATTCATAGGGTAGGAGCACAAAAACTGCAGTGAAACTCTTGAGGCTTAAATGTGAAATGTTGAGGCTTCGTGAGAAACCTGCCTGAAACTAGAAGGCAGTCTTCCATCGAGATTGGGTGCAGAGCTTCTCTCATTGCATTCTCTGTAATCACTGCGTTTGGATGATTGTCTATTTAGGGCATGTGTCACTGGCTCTCGCATTTTGCGTGGGACGCCGCATAAGGCCCAGTGTAATCTTCATCTCCTTGTCTTCCTTTTCTCTCTCCCTTTGTGTGTGTGTGTGCATGTGTATGTGCGTGCGTGTGTGTGTGTGTATGTGTGCTTCCTTGTGAGACCAAATAATGTCATGTCTTTAGACTTGGTCCTCAGAGTGTACATAGCAGAGATAAATTTTGAACGGAATGCTCATGATATCAACATCAACACAAATCTTGTGTGTGACACCTTGTCAACCACCCACTGAAACAAATCTGGGTGCAGATTTTTAAGACCCTGTCATACTTTTCCTGTCTAATTCATGAGATTAAAATGAGCAAAATTAGGCTTTGTAACTCTTGCACAGAATCATGAAGCAAATTAAATTTTCATCCACAAATGAACAACAAATAATAGAAGAAAGATTGACTTTTTTCATGATAGAAGTATTGGTTTGAAGTTAAAGACTTTTTCTTCTTTTATCTATTTGCAAATGATTCTCTTTATCAAATTCGGCAAGCATGCATTTCCTTATCCCTTCTTTACTATGAAAAGAGCCACTTGCCTTTCATCAGCTGTTGGAAAACTGCAAAGTTTGTGCTCAAGTCTGCTAGATAAAATAAATGTTTCCACACTTGCATTGAACAACAGCAGTCCACCAAGTTGTGGGAAGATGTCTTCAACTTTTTTAAAAAGAATATTAAAATGTTCCCTCAAAATAAAAAGTGCTCAGAATTAAAGTTGTGAATCCTGATCAGTCAGCATGCAAGTGCTGTTCTAAAGTTCAGGTCATGTTTCTTAATTGACAACAGCAGATGATCAAATGGCACGAGTGTGTTCCTCTAACCGTGCAGAGAAAGTTTGACATTTGCAGTGAAACCTAGACTGAACTGGATTTGATAAGAATTTCTTGATTTGTTGCCTTGACTGTGTGGAGTTTTTATTTTTCATTTTTGGACGATTCTTTTCTTTCTAGTTACTAATTCTGCAATAAGTGATGTGATGTGTGATGTTTTGGGTATAGCTGTTACTTGTACAGAGATGTTAGTATTCCATGCAATGGAAATATTAAAATGTGTGGCATAATGTCAATCAATCATGAAGTGGAGACCTGTTCCGTGTCTGATTTTGTGATGAATTATTCCTGAAATTATCAACCTCCAGCATTTTGCTTATTCTTACAAAATATTCACCAATGTGTTTGCTAACATGCAAGTGTATGAAGTTCAGACAGTTGTGCAGGTGAAGAATGTTTTATTTATTCAGATGATTGTTATACAGGCCCATAGGATTTCCTTGATTGTCCATTGAGTGCATAGTGTAGGATTAGTGTATCCGGGTGTGCTATCACAGTTTTCATTTCCTTAGTCGGCTACATAGGTCTTTGCTAGATGTCCTCTTTTTTCACTTCATTGTGACAGATGGTTGTAGTGAGTGAAGTCTGTGTATAGAGAAGAAACACTCAGTTCAATAGATGGGGTACATTGTCCAAACTGCCCATAGGGTCCCCCCCCCCCCCTTTTTCCCCCGTCTCTCCAATTCCCCTCAATATCTGTGACCTTAATGAAAATAACATATAAAATCAGTTGATGGGAGAACTATTGGGATAATCCCTGCTAACTGCTGACTAACATAAGTAGATAGGGAGAAATTATTAATCATTTTCTAATCGTTTTTTGATACCCATGGCTGGGTGTTGGATGTCTCTTTCCTATAACTGTTATTTATTACATGCTGGTAGGTAGTGTCAAGTGTTGCGGCATATGGAATGTTTGTCAATGTATTTTATTTGCAATGCTCAGACAATGTGCACAGCTTCATGCTAAGAATCCTTCAAGGATTTGTTTAAGCTTGTGCTTGAAGTTCTGCTTGCCTGCCCTGAAACAGAACATTCAACAAGACTGTCTAGAACCTAATTTTAAAGGGCAAAAAAAAAGCAAAAACATTTTCTGACCGAAGACGTATAAAAAATCTAGTTGTGTCAAGGCCCTGATGTAAGCAGGCCTGCCTACCCGTACGGAAATTCCGTATTTTGTCCGGAAATTTAAAAAAATCGGCGAGCGTTCCGGAAAATACGGGAGTTTATTTTGCGTTCCGGAAATATCAAAATAAAAACTATAATAAAATAATTTCCAAAATCGTTGGCCTGTGGCTGTGCGCGAATCGTTTTCCGAAGCGCTCTACCGATGATTGCCGAATGGGTTTGTTCTGTAATGCGCAGGCCCAGCGCGCGAAAATATTTCCGAAAATTGCCGAGTGACGTCATTTTCGTACAGTGCGCAAGCGCAACGCACGAAGTGTTTTTCCGGAGAGTGCCGGTATGTGCAGTGTTCATGTGCAACAATGGCGTCAAAACGAAAGCCAAGCGATTGTGTTTCTGAATTATCGAAGAAACAGCGGAGGTCGCAGGTCTACATTCCAGCGTACACGGAGAAGTATCCATTTATAGTCCGCGGCACCACTGACTCCACTGTCAAATGTACGACTTGTGATAACCAGTTCAGCATCTCCAGTGGTGGCGCCAACGATATCGAAAGGCATGTTGAAGGCCCAAAGCATGTGAAGAAAAATGAGGAGAAGAAGGTCGCAGCAGCGCAAAAACCTATCAGTGAATATTTTACACCGCCTCCTTCGAAAGTGTCCCAAATCGACATCGACGTAATTCGAACTGAGGCGATGATGGTAGACTTGACAGTAGAACTGAACCTCCCAATGGCGGCATTGGACAAACTGAGTGTAGGTGTAGGTGTAGGGGAAGACCTCCTCTTCCCACACCTCCCCATGGTTATGCTTGCCATAATGACAATCCCTCACTCATCAGCTCACTGTGAGCGCATTTTCTCAGTCGTGAGAAAGAACAAAACACACTTCAGAGGCAGCATGGGATCCGACACCTTGGAGGCCTTGGTGGTAGCCAAGTCCAGGCCTGGACAAGCCCTTGACAGAAACTACAGTGTCAAAGACCTGAAAGGCCTGAAAAGTGCCTACTACCAGTCTTTGTCACAGTAAACAAGCTGCAGAACTATTGTATATAGTGTACATACAATCAGGTATGTTTTGTTTTATCTTTTGGTCCCTGGTTAATGATTAAAGTTGCTTTGTTTTCTTGCACTGTCGCACGGTTTAATACTGAAATCGGAAATGAAATACGGAAATTGGAACTTGGTAATACTGAAATCGAAAAAGGAGGGTAGGCACCCCTGTGTAAGGCTTACTGTCTCCTGTGGCTCCACATCAAGGCCCGGATGTAAGGCTTACTGTCTCCTGTGGCTCCACATCCATCGATATCTGCCATCAAATCTAGGCTCATGGAGCTATTTGTTTCAATTCAAGTTTAACTTGCCAAGAATGTATTAATGACAGATACAAGGTAAACACAAACTTCTTTTGCATGAAAGCATGAACATGGCTTTGCTTCAGTTTGAATTGTTAACTTTAAGTGAACAATAGTGATAATAGTCGCCATGCAAAGCAAAGAGGAATTTCATGTGTTCTGTCCGAGTTATTTTGCAGTGTGAAGTACCACTTTCCAAGGGTTGTCAAGACATAAAAGTGGGAGAGCTGTGTCTTTGCAGATTTTGACGTGTGAAATGTAGCCCCTTGGTTATTGTATATACTGCTAGTTGAGTGAAGATCGCTCCACGTTATGCCCCAAGGCAGCATTGTGAAACTTAAAATAAATAAAAAAATCCTCAAAGCAGTTTGCTTGCTCAACCGTGATGGTAGCTGTGGCAGAAACATATTTTCTTTTCCCATGTTGCTCCAAGCTTGCTTCCATCCCGAGATAATGTGTGAAACGCTGGACTTATCCTGAACTGTGCCACTGAGTTCAAGAAAGCAGGGTACATGTGATGTGTTGCTTTTCCTTCATTAGAAATGTGTTCATCTGCTTGTTGTCAGTTTTTGAGATCTCTCGAAAGAATGATGGCTATGTAAATTAGATTAAACCAATGACTGCGTTGTCCATCAATGAAAGGGAGTATTCCAGGGCAGATGTTTTTAGGAAGGGAATATGAAAACCAATCTCCATTACCCTATGCACAATCAACAAAATATTTTCTCACTTTCTGAGATTTAATTGCCAGCTTGCCACAGATCTCAATTAGATTTTTCATAAAAAATCATGCATCGAAATGAAATAAACAACTCCCTCTCCATGTTCAGCTCTTGTCTTTATCTCTCTGCCATTCTGGACTGCACATTGCTTTCACAAGGAATAGACCTGTGTCGGCGTGATTTAAAGCATCTAGATGTAAAGGTAGGCACTGGCCTAATATCTGCCAACTAGGTAGGCCATGCAGTATGCCCCTGGACTAGATGGCAGGCTTCCTAACCCAGAAATAAAAATGCGCTAATTTGAACATTGAAAGGACCATGGAAGGTTAAATGGCTGCAATATTGATATGTTGATGCTAAAATGGTGATGGTTACAACTTAATGGTAGTACTTGGTGGTGGTGGTGGCAATAATGACATTGATGGGGTCTGGTCGTGGTGATGTCAGTGAGGATGATTGTGGTGGTGATGAAGAAGAACTTGGGGGGGGGGAGGTGGGGGACAGAACCTATGGCTGGGTGTCAGAAGTGGTCGAGGGGAAAGGGCATCCTAGTGTTGGAATGTCATGGGAGATAACTCCAGATGAAGGAAATCGAGGAATTCATCAAGCCTGTAGGTCGTTCAAGATGCCTAGCACTCGGTGGCGTACAGTGGTGCTCAACTCTTGAAAGGCTTGCTTGGCGAGGCACCATAGCTCAATAGACTGCTGCAGAGGGGATACACGTGTAGATCTAAAATGGTTGCTTTTGAAGAATGGAAGGAAATGACCATTCATAATACACCCAGTGGCACACATTTCGACCTGTGATTAACACCCAAGCTGTGTGAGAAGTGACAAGAAGTTGGGCTGATGTTGTTCCTTACTTTTCGTGAAGAATAATAGCTCTGAAATAATTACCTGGCACTAGGTGCAAGTCGGCACCATCATTTTGACATAATTTTCCATTCGAGCGGTGTGGAGCCTTGATGCCCAGCTGCAGTATAATATATCTTATTAGCTTCCTCAAGGAATGGCCAGTCTGCAGTATAATATAACTTATTAGCTTCCTCAAGGAATGGCCAGTCTGCAGTTGCTGGTTCACTCATTTTTTTTAGAAGCGCACTCCGCGATCGATGAAAATGCATCGCAGAAGCCATCTTGGTTGGCACTCGGTCATGTGAAGTCGTTTAAGAGTGGCTCACCGCGTGATCAATTGAGTGTTAGGTCTCTTGGAAGAGCCCAGTCATCCCAGAGTGACAATTTTGGCTTGATATTGTTGATGAGGGTGTGACAAGGGCAGGTCAAAGCGGCCTTGTGTTCGTACAGCCAGTTGTACAAAGAGTATTCATGTCTTATTTCTGGTAGATTACATTCTTTGGTGCTTGTAGGACTTGTATGAACTTTTAATGAAAATCTCACTGAACAACAGAGTTTACATGATGCTGTTCATGAGATAATTCATTTATTTGTAACTTCATTGATGTGAAAGTGATCAGACTAAGGCAATGAGAAATATTGTTAGAGTTCTCCTTTTTCTCTGAGAAGTTTGGTAAGTTCTGTTGAATTATACATTTTATTACACACAGATATTCACTGGAATCAATGCTACATTGATGAATTGTTTAATTTCCACAGATACAGTAAAAGTGCTCACACCAAGTAAACAATTGCTGTATGAAATTGAATTAGGAAGTACCCATACATCCCAGCCTTAAGTGCACAGATGTTTAAAGCATCTATCATGAATGAACAACTGATCAAACATCAACTTTAACATCCATCCAATAAACCCAAATGATGGGTGGAAAACACTTAGTTTCAAATTAAGCTTTTTATCTATGGCACCTTTCTTATATCATTTCCCTTTTCTTCAGATGCATACTTTTTTACTGATGGTGCAGGTAGGAAAGGTATATATTTGCAAGATATAAAAGAGCCATTTCTACAACAATAACAGGAAACATAAATGGTCTAGTGCAAAACAACAGTTTGAGCTGTGTACTACTTGACACCCTAGCCACCAACCACCATTCACGGAAGAGTTTTCCAAATCAAAATGAAGCAAATCCACCTGTCTACTCAGTACTGAGCCAGTTGCAAACCAAACACAACAAGGCCAGGAATGAAAATATTCAGTATCAACTTCTGTCAAAAGACGCATGTGCAGCTTGGTGAGAATTTGATCATTTCTCAACCAATTAAAAACGCGCACACACACATTTAAGAGTCATGAATCAGAATTAATCGCTATCTCAACCCCCCAACCTACCACCCCCACCCCCCTTAAAAAGTTCACACAGAACTGAGGTTGTGCAAATCCTATGCAGTCTTGGTGCCTCTTCAGCTGCTAGGGGTCCTCCGTGTCTGAACTACTGGAGCAGGCCCTGAAAGCCCAGCAGCCAGGTGATCTGGTTATGAGGGGACATCAATAGCAGGGGCCTTACGTATTTCTGGAGCTTGCTTAAAGCAAATCTTTTTTAAATGTCTTAGTAATTTCGTGTGAAGAACTGATCAATGCACCATATGGTGCACAGACATGGAAGTGTTGAGGGTTCGTTGTTGTTAGTCTATTTGTTGTTCATGTGTGGTGTTTGATACAGTAGAATACAACCCTCAATTTAGAATTTCGCAGTGGCAGCAGCATCTTCTGTTGTAATCGCCATAGGAGGCCATTTTGGGTGAGTACGCTGGTGGTGATGCTTCCTTCAGGTTGTGCACTTTCAGGTTCTCATAGGGCTGTGCTATCCTGGAAGTCATGGACAAGGCTTCCACGCATATGTGGATGACCACAATGCTAGGGTGAAAATGCCATAAGTCCAGTCTCCATCTAGCAGTCCAGTTGTTTCTGCACCCACTGGGCTAGAGACTGAAAGACAAAGGAAAATAGAGACATCATTGGCAAGTATTTAGTTGTAGAAGAGAGAAAAGTTGGAGGGAGATGGACATATGATGAAGGATCTGAGTGAATGGTTTCAGTACCCTTTCTTAGATTGGTGTGAACTATTGAAGTGTGCACAAGCTTGCACACTTACACACAAACGCACATGCACACACACACACACACACGCAGATGTGTATACACATTTATGCATACACAACAACACACTCGCATGTACGTGGGTGTGCACTAGCATAGATACACATGAACATATAAAAACACATTCAACATAAATGTATATTCATTTACAGTGGAAGCATTGTTAAGTGATTATTTTGTAATTGATTGAAGTAATTAAACAATTTTATATACCCTGATCTTGAGAATAAATCAATGCCCATACTCCAATTTCCTCACATGCTGCCTACCTGCATGTTTTGTGTTGGTCAATGCTTTGTGCTTTATTATCGGCCATTCAGTCTGCATCATGTCCATGGCGTCGGGATAGGTCAGATATGCTGTTTGGTGGGCACTTCGTCAGTGAGTCTGTCAGTCATTAGTCAGTCCGTTAGTCTATCAGTTGGTTGTCAGTTAATCAGTCAGCGCATCAGTCAATCAGACAGTCAGTCATAATACAAAAAGGGTAGGGGGGGAGAGCGAAAGAGACTATGCATGACTGTACCTGTATGGCTTCGTACAGAGGGCCGCAGTACTCGGCCACAAAGGAGTCCGGCAGAGGCATGTCCAGACCCAACTTCCTACTGAAGGCGAGGCCTGCTGTCCCGTCGAAGTTGACAAAACACAGTCTGGTGGTCAGTTCCTCCACTGGCCTGAGGAAAGCTGGACCACCCGCCATCAACTGCGCAACGACAGATGCCACTGCTTAGATGGAGGGAGATCCAAAGGGGCATTAGTATTGGAAGATGGCTAATTAGGGAGGCTGCAGCTTCCAAAGTATATCTTAAAAACTTAAGTTACAAGCTGTGAGCATCTATGTCTCGGGCGTTGAGTCAGAATCATTCATGACGTCCTAAGTTAAAAGTGCTTTCTGCTAATTCCATTATAACGATATAGGAAAAGCAGGGAGTTTCTGTATGTTTGAGGGCATAATTATGGCATTATCACAATATATGTAGGCCTATACGTACATTTTTCCGTGAACATAATGCACATATGGGTGTGCCCATGCGCATTAGTGCATGAACTCACTGCAACAGAGGCCTCATCGAGGATGGCGGAGCACATGTCTTGACACGTGTTGATGCCTCGGGCAGCCAGCTTCTCTCTCAGGACTGCGAAATCAGGGAAAATGTAGTAGCCTCCCTTGGCCGGTAGTATCTGCACTCCCACTGCAGTGAGAGTCCTGCAACAGCAGTTTCGTTTTCTTAGTAGCAATATTTAAAAGCTCATGCTGCAAAGTACTGAATCATTTCGTTAAGAGAGGTCTAAACCTTCCTCTCCAGTAGTGCCTTTCTTCGTATCAGTCACCCAGCGTATGACTTTTTTCATCTTCTTTTTGTAGCTCTGCTCATTGCACCAGTCTCTCTCTCTCTCTCTCTCTCTCTCTCTCTCTCTCTCTCTCTCTCTCTCTCTCTCTCTCTCCCTCTCCCTCTCTCCCTCTCTCCCTCTCCGTCCCTCTCCGTCCCTCTCCGTTCCTCTCCCTCCCTCCCCCCCTCCCCTCCCCCCCCCCCCTCCCTCTTCCTCTCCCTCCCTCCCTCCCTCCCTCTCTCTCTCTCTCTCTCTCTCTCTCTCTCTCTCTCTCTCTCTCTCTCTCTCTCTCTCTCTCTCTCTCTCTCTCTCTCACTCTCTCTCTCCCCCGTGTGTGAACAGTGTTTAGGCCGTGTGAATTGTGTGAATTTTGTGTGGGATAGTTTAGTGTGGGTGGGTGGGTAGGGGTGGGGGATGGTATTGGATTTGTTTGTTTGTTTCTTGTTTTAACAAGGGCTGGATGTAAGATAGGCAGTTATGCCTAATTCATGTATTTCCCTTGAAAAATAAAGTTTAATCAAACAATCAATCAATCTCTCTCTCTCTCTCTCTGTTTCTCTCTCTCTCTCTGTCTCTCTCTCTCTCTCTCTCTCTCTCTCTCTCTCTCTCTCTCGTGTGTGTGTGTGTGTTTTTGTGTGTGTGTGAACAGTGTCTAGGCCGTTGATCTCCAACGAGTCCGCAACACTGTGCAGAAGAGGAGAGAATCTCTACAACGGGATTTTCCCCAGTGGGTTTGGGGTAAGAATAGACCCACATCATCTACATGCACGATTTGTAAAACCCCAATAAGATGAGAATTCGAGACTTGACTTGTTCTTACTCTAACCAGCTCGTGATATTCGTGATCAATGGCTTTAAAAAGCCTACACAGGTGAAATGCATTAACCCTTCCTTCGTTTATTCATTCATTTATTCATGCATGCATGCATTCATTCTAAGAGGGTTATGCATTGTTCGGTCATGTTCAAGAACAGTGTGCAGGAATAACACAGCAGATAACA
>JAWQFJ010000116.1:67290-72290 GCA_034096865.1 Theodoxus fluviatilis | reverse complement strand
GTGCACAGCACAGCTTCATGAAAATTATTTAGTTGGAGCGTGAGAAAACAATTCCAACCAGCCAGCCCTTAGAACAACAGGGCAAAGGTACTCTGCCGATGGCACGAGATCGCCAGTTTTGTATTTCTTTAGCTCAAGAAATGATCTGTTATTGACTGTTGTAATGGGAGTTGTCATTTACTCGTACTTTAATGCTGGCTTTGTATGAAGCACCGCGCACCTGCGTACCCACATCACTGAGTAAGTTACATACTAATTTTTCTTCCACGTACCCGCAAATGCGCAGGAGTTGGCCTATTTTACCGTGTCTGTTGTTGGTTTGAAGGTTCGTTGCCTGCCCCTTATACAGATAAGTCTGCTCAAGTCATGCGTGGGCATGTGGCACGACGCCATAATCTCTTTCTATGGCCAGACAATCGATCATTTCAAAGACGTTGGGCAACGGCTGTCTTGGAGATAAATGACTCTATCACTCAGGAAGAATGGTGGAGCTCCACTGAAAGATATGTCCTGATAGAACCACTGACAGGGTAGGGACACAGTGCCCACTGCATGAAGAGGAGGAAGCTGTCAAAGTCTGCATTTTGGTCCTATCTCTGCTTTATCTCAGAGGTAAAATGATGAAATACTAATATTTCCACCTACTAAACAAGGACAGCTTCCATTAAGAACAATGTAGTTGTGTCATGTCAAACAGTCAGGAGTTTCCTTTTACTTTGCTCCTCCTCTCGACACGCGCTTTACCGTACTTCCTCTATTCATGTTTCGCTTTCAAAAAGTCCCTCCCTCTGTGTAAAGTCCCATCAGACTCCTTTCCTCCTTTCCACTTCCATCGCTCCAAGTTAATTAGAATGTAGCGTTTACTGGGAGTAATGCAAGACCCAAATTACACATATGCACGCCCACACACACAGACACATACATGCATACACACAGACACGCGCGCGCAACGCACACACACAAGACCATCGGTGCCTTCACAAATATAAAAATGCTTTAACTGCCGTCCTGGTTTTGATTGCAGGACATTGTGTGAAAAAACCATCAGTAACACCTATCACTGCAACATGCCCTGCAAGTGTAACATAAGGCCAAAGCCGTTGGGAAATGTGGCTGCTAGCCTTTCGGGGCCTGCTCGCAGTGAGGGGTGGCCCATGCATTGAGGCAACACAGGGATATCAGAACAAGGTCAGGGCCCGTATTCACAACGGCGATTTATCGGCGATTTATTTTATCTCCGATTTATCTCTAAACTCAGACGATTCCAACTGCCTGTTCCGCTCTCCCTTGGCTGGAAACCAGTATATATAGCAAAGCGCAACCTAGGATCCTCTGATGAGCATACCTTATCTCATTCTGTAAACCCGAGTATTGACTCTGGCACAGTTCGCAATGAATGCGTAATAGGCTTGGCCCTTGGCATTACAGCCTTGCGCCAAAAATAGTTCGTTCTCATACTATTTTTCTCTCCACTTTTTACAGAAGTCATTCAGATGTAAAAACTTGGTTCCATTTCAACACAAACATTTTATTGTATCGAATAAACGCGTGTTTGTTGTCTCAACAAGAGTAAGTTAAGAGTTTTGTGCGAAATAGTCTTAGAACTACTTTAACGGCGTATGTCAGGGAGCACATCGGCTATCCCACAAGCCTCTCGTGTGACCTCCATTTGCATAAATTGGCCAAAAACCTTCCATCACGTGATGTGAACTGTGCTAGAGATACTTTTGCCGGTAGGCGAAATCTCTAGTTTACTAGAATGACCTTATCTAACCGATCAAGATAACGCGGGGCTAGAGGATAAATCAAGTGTTAAAAAGATAAATCGCCGTTGTGAATACGGGCCCTGATCAATTCAGATCCAACCATGGGCTCAACCACCCAGGAAAATCAAAGCTAGCCCACGCCCGACTCATGTACATGTATTTCATGCCCTTGCAAGGCGTTGCCAACATACTCTTATAATATATCCCATGACAAGAAGACAAAACTCACTGGGATTATCTGGATTGTTGAGAACCAGCAACTTGGTGCCGGTAACGCCATTTTTCTCGATGGCCTGCGAGAAGGTGAAAATAATGAGCAAACAGTCGAAAGAGAGTTGATAAAATCATTTCTCAGTATAACCTTCACACGCACTCAACTCCACTGTTCACGCCCAATTATACTTGAGCACAAGCTTCCGAAAAATGATGACGCTTCGTTTGAAAGGTGACTTTTATTCTTTGGATGCTGCGGTTTCACAGGACGAGTGTTGAAAGCACCTTGATGATTGATGATTGATTGATGATTGATTGATGACGACGGCGACGATGATGATGACGACGACGACGACGACGATGATGATGATGATGATGATTTGTAGTATGATGCTTGGTCCACGAATATCATGTTCAAAGCGACTCCGAGACAGTTTATAGTTCGTGACTGCCTGTAGAGAATCACTAGCTAGAGTGGAACAGCTGAGACGCTGCCGGGAGGATTCTGCTGTCTGTCTGTCCGTCTGTCCGTCCGTCTGTCTGTCTGTCTGTCTGCGTGTCTGTCTGTCCCTCTCTCTCTCTCTCCCCACCCCCACCCTCTCTCTCTCTCTCTCTCTCTCTCTCTCTCTCTCTCTCTCTCTCTCACACACACACACACACACACACACACACACACACACACACCCCGAGATGTTGTTTATGTACATATTGAAGTAATAAATCTGGGGTGTCAAGAGGAGCAAAGGTAACTTCGTCCACAGCACAGGGTCCTCATCTATCTTGGGCGGGATGGCAGACGAGATGAACAAGTTTGAAATTGCAGCTGCTGAGGTCATGCAGGCTGAAAATCCCTTCCTGGTAATGAGAAGGATGAAGTGGCTTGTCAAATGGCTTGGGTGAAAAGTTGCCAGGTCAGTCCTAGTTTGCCCCTGAGGACCCCAGTGACCAATGCCCAAGGACAGTCGTACTTTGGACAGAAGATCCGGGGTCAGCTTCCAGTCACGTTTGAGGTCAGTGGGGATGACCACGACTTGGCGCCCTGCCAGACTGGCCTGGGGCTTGTACGTTGTCCAGGACGGAGAGATCAGGAACACGGCTGTCAGGACAAACAAGGATACGTCGTTGGTGAGGTTGTAATACAGTGAGACAAACACTATGTGAGAGGAACGTATGTAGATGGATGTCAGTGAATTACAGGATTTATGACTGAATAATTGTTGAATATATGGATGTTGAATGGACTAATGAAAGTGAATTAGTGGATGAATAGAGGAATGAATAAATAATCAAATGGAATTTGTAAATGCATGCATAAATGTATACTGATTTTACGGATACGAAATGAATCTGTCCATGAATAGTTGAGTAGGGTGACGAAATATGGAGGCTGAATTTCACAAACCACCATAGTCAAGACAGAAAGACAATGCGGTTGAGGTAAGGATGTGTCTGAAGAGGGACAAACAATGGAGAATGCGAATGCGTCATGAGTGATGACCACACTAGGGTAAAGGACCACTAATGGAGAATGCGAATGCGTCATGAGCGATGACCACACTAGGGTAAAGGACCACTTCAATGAATTTGCAGGCAGATTGACACTAGGAATAGAGATAATGAAGACAATAGGTCTGTGTCGTCAGAGAAATTTACTGGCGCTACAAGCAACCCTACTGGGCAGAGAAACAGTCGGTGATGGTAAGGAGCAATGCAGAGTGGAGTAATAATGGTAAGGAGCAATGCAGAGTGGAGTAATAATGGTAAGGAGCAATGCAGAGTGGAGTAATAATGGTAAGGAGCAATGCAGAGTGGAGTAATACTGGTAAGGAGCAATGCAGAGTGGAGTAATAATGGTAAGGAGCAATGCAGAGTGGAGTAATAATGGTAAGGAGCAATGCAGAGTGGAGTAATAATGGTAAGGAGCAATGCAGAGTGGAGTAATAATGGTAAGGAGCAATGCTGAGTGGAGTAATAATGGTAAGGAGCAATGCAGAGTGGAGTAATACTGGTAAGGAGCAATGCAGAGTGGAGTAATAATGGTAAGGAGCAATGCAGAGTGGAGTAATAATGGTAAGGAGCAATGCAGAGTGGAGTAATAATGGTAAGGAGCAATGCAGAGTGGAGTAATAATGGTAAGGAGCAATGCAGAGTGGAGTAATAATGGTAAGGAGCAATGCAGAGTGGAGTAATAATGGTAAGGAGCAATGCAGAGTGGAGTAATAATGGTAAGGAGCAATGCAGAGTGGAGTAATAATGGTAAGGAGCAATGCAGAGTGGAGTAATAATGGTAAGGAGCAATGCAGAGTGGAGTAATAATGGTAAGGAGCAATGCAGAGTGGAGTAATAATGGTAAGGAGCAATGCAGAGTGGAGTAATAATGGTAAGGAGCAATGCAGAGTGGAGTAATAATGGTAAGGAGCAATGCAGAGTGGAGTAATAATGGTAAGGAGCAATGCAGAGTGGAGTAATAATGGTAAGGAGCAATGCAGAGTGGAGTAATAAAAGAAAAATCGGCATGAAGGGCTAATACTTGAGATAAAGAAAAACAAAGACAAAAGAAGAAAATGGAAAACCACCAAAGTAAAAAAAACAAACCACAACAAACAAAGGAGAATAAATATTGTTGGTGAGGGGCGACCAGATTCAATAGTATGCTGAGAACTACCAAAGTAAAGTAACAACAAACAAAGGGGTAAATAAAATGTTGGTGTGGGGCGAACTGTTTCAAAAGCGTTGAGATATATATCTAATTGAACTAACAAACAAACAAATGGGAATTGAAAATGGTGGTGTGGGGTGACCTGGGTCACTGGTGTTTAGGACTAGCTAATGGAGATCAACGCCGACAGACGAAAATAGGGGTAACGTAAAAGACCAACAGCGAAGGGCGAGAGAGGAACTCACTGGCATCTAGGACTGTCTCCAAGAGGAAGATGAGTTCCTTGGAACCAGGGCCCACCACCACGTCATCGGGGTCGATGTCTCCCATGCCGTCATACTTGGCGTGGAACTTGGAGATCG
>JAWQFJ010000116.1:57290-62290 GCA_034096865.1 Theodoxus fluviatilis | reverse complement strand
ATACATGTACAACTGCACTCAGCCCATCCATGTGATGGGTGTGATAGATAAGATGCAGACCACGAGGGACGACACATCTCTGTCCATGATAGCAACTCTGTGTGTGTGTGTGTGTGTGTGTGTGTGTGTGTGTGTGTGTGTGTGTGTGTGTGTGTGCATGTGTGCGTGCGTGAGTGTGTGTGAGTGCATGCGTGCATGAGTGTGTGTGTGTCTGTGTGTGAGAGAGAGACAGACTAACACAGAGACACATACTCACACACACACACACACACACACACACACACACACACACACACACACACACACACACACACACACACACACACCTCTGCGCCTGCTTGTTCTCTCTGTCAATGCCTGACCTTGGCTCACAGGGAAACATTCCTTCCAGTTCCACGCATCTCTCCCTCTTGCCACATCGCTGTTCACCGTCAGCATGAAAAATTAATAGACGGCCAGAGGCAGCAGCCTCATTCATTCATGTACGTGTGCTATTGATACGTGATTACATACAGTGTGAAAACAACCAGTCGACGTTTGTTCTGCGGATACATGTACAGCTGATGGACCTCATTCGGAGTGAAAGATTTGCAGTGAATAGAAAACCAATTCACGGATGAACAACATCCATTGCAAACGGCAAAGGGTGGTAGCAATACTGAAGAAAAATTACAGCCATCTCGAGGAGCAAGGACCGACGGATACACCCACACTACGCAGAGGGACGGTCATCTGGCAGAGTCCTCAGATTTGCTCTTTGTTACAAAATCACTCGTGCAAGAAATGCTGCATTCGAACTCACCCGACTCGAAGGGCCAGCCGACGCTCGCACCGCCTAGAGTATCACTGCGAGTTGTCTACCCTGGGACAACACCGCACACCGGCGCTTTCACATCAGCCAACACGCAGATTATATTTGCCCCTCCGTCCACACAGCCCTGCCTGCTCCAAACCACGTACCACAATCAATTTGCAGCGGTGCGCGGGGAAAAGCTAGATCCCGGTCAGAACTTGTCAGGAATGGCCAGAGACGGATTCACCGGAGTAAATATAAAAACAGTAGCAGTCACGTGAGACCCTTCATCTTTGAAGTAGGCACCGCCCGGCAACCATGCAACGCTACTGGGCGACTGGCCGTTCTCTGAGAAAACAGTGATCTTTCGACCTAAATAACTCAGCCATTTTTGTGTGGATTGAAATAAAACAGACATATTGTTGTTCGTTGTTCTTTCCTCTTTTACTTGATATTGGTTTTAAGTGTGTGTGTTTCGTAAAAAAAAAACTGAAATTAAACCACATGTTTACAGCGAAGTCGCAGCGGTTGACGTGCAGAGTGGCGTTTTTCGCAACGTGTATATACTTAGTAACGCCGTATTAAATATGTCGTAAAGAAGAGAAGCTCGCGACCTTTCTAATGATACTAATTAAATGCTGCTGGTTTTGGAAAACAGACGCAATTCAAACGATTATTTAAAAATTCCAAAGTCAAAATAAACCATCTGGTGATTGAAGAAACAGTTATATTACCTAAAATCTAACAGCGTGTTCAATCTTCTTTATGAATATCGTAATCTGGTCGAGTTGAATTGCACAGGCAGTTTGCGATTTGCTGTGATCTTATGGGTCTGTCGTTCACGCTCTCGAACTGCGTGTTCAAATGCCGGCTGACCGCCCACTCGGCTAATTTTAGCGAGATTTCCCACAGAGTGATCTCGCCCTTTTTGCGCGTCTCCGCCGGAGCGCTTGTGCGAGATAGCCATGTATAGCAAAGATCTTTGTGTACAGTGAGTGTTGTATCTATGCCATATGCAATAAGAATAAAGTTTAGTGCATGAATAGCAGAATGCAAGTGCGTGTAAGGGTTTTTATTGTGACAAGGTGCATTTTGTCACGATTACCCTCATCAACCCCTAGCTTCTCCTTCTCTACCCCTCCTACCCCCTTTCTTTCCCTCCAGTGGGTACTTCAGACAATGCAGTGAAGACTGACCCAGTAGCCTCGAGCAATACAGGGCCGGGTTTGAAAATAGGTAGTCGATCTTGGTATCAAGATCTTGCTTCGCAGTAAGAGCTAGCTAAAAAAAAAACTACCCAACGTGACGAACTATTGCGCATGCGTAGACGTCACGACAAGAGGTGAACTAGCCACATGTCAATGGCCGACGTGTTGCCGGTTCATTCAGAAAACGCTCTATTTCGAGATACTAGCAACCCATCCAAAGAAAATATAAGCCATGCACAGCATTAATTTATCAAAGGTGTATGTTGAATGCATTAATAGATCGTGAAACCTCCTACAGTTTACACATCGAATGCAGGTCAACGCAGCCACGCCGAACATTTGTCTCCAAGATGGCGGCGCGCACTGTACTCATGCTGTCCGCCATCTTGAATCTTAAAAGCTAGCACCTCTCAAAATGCCTCGCTCAATCTACGCTCGTCTTCGATTGGCTCGATAGCAAGCAAAGAATGAAACTGCCCATTCGGCGAGATCTGCGTAGATCTACCGAGATCTTCGCATTTTCAAACCCGGCCCAGTGCACACACAGCCTGTACCGGGGTTCTGCAATAGCTCAGTGTGTTAGTGACCTACTTCAGCTAGGCCTACTGGTCCAGCAGTGTCAGTAACTCAGCCCAAAGATGATAGGTTACACAAAGATAGTTCATGCCGAGCTTTTGCTATATAAACTTACAAGACGCTCGGAAACGCAGCGCACCAAGCGGGAATGAATATGGGTGAATCAAGGGAAGTAATCACACCGCTTAGCGACATGTAAATTTGCTTGTTTATCGACGCGTTTCTGATGCGTTCCGATCATGTTTGTGAATAAATTTACAGTGTAATGTGTAATAAAATGATTTGCTGCAATAATGGTGTTTTGGCTTTGTTTTTGTAGCAGGCGTTGTGAAATCGAACGCGCACATAGGCCTATTAAATCTACATGGTGTTGACTTCCAAAAAAGAGAAAGAAAACAAAAAACAAGATGACTTTCTGTGTTTGTACTTCTTAGAATATTTCGATGCCTTTCGGCAACTTCTTCAGCAAAGAATAAAATAGCGTCAAGATGACGTATAAAAAGAATTACGTGTGCTATGACATAAGACATTCTTATAGTCTTGGATGTCCTGGCTGGCTAATTACCACGATAGTCCACAAAAATGAGCAAATATAAGTCCAAGAATTCTGGAGAAAGAAACAGCATATCACACACACACACGTGCATACACACACACGCAAATACACACACCCACACACACACACACACACACACACACACACACACACAAACACACACACACACACACACACACACACCTCTACACACACAGTACACACATCCAGACCATTGGATCACCCCCGAAAGCCGACAAGCGTACCCTCTGAACATCCAAACCGCCAATCACTCAACTACTCTTTGGTGTTTAGACCAAGAGGATAAGTGGTACGCAGTTTAGTCATCCAAAAAGCCTCCCTCGTCAGTCTACGAGGATGATCCGATGGCACACAATACACCTGCTCGATCGGCATGACTCTCATGTTTGCCATAGTGTGACCCGGCAAGTTGAAGTGCCTGGTCACGAGAGTCCCCTTGTTGGTTCTGATGTCTTGGTAGTGCTGGTAGAAGCGTTTCTTCAACGATAATAATGAAAATTAGATCGTTCCATCAACACCATGTAGATTTAATAGGCCTATGTGCGCGTTCGATTTCACAACGCCTGCTACAAAAAACAAAGCCAAAACACCCCCATTATTGCAGCAAATCATTTCATTACACATTACACCATAAATTTATTCACAAACATGATCGGAACGCATCAGAAGCGCGTCGACAAACAAGCAGTTTTACATGTCTCTAAGCGGTGTGATTACTTCCCTTGATTCACCCATATTCCTTCCCGCTTGGGGGCGCAACGTGTCTCGATCCTCACAACAATGAGCTAACGAACTATCTTTGTGTAACCTATAATCTTTGGTTCAGCACAGCTATTTTGTGACAGGAACTGTTTTACTATTAATTCCGAAACGAGGGTACAGACTCTGCCTGATTGGCTTGTGAAGCACTATTTTCTTGTTCCTTCAGTCAGCATCATTTTCATGGCATTTCTTGTATCATTTATTGTCAAATTATGTTTCATTGCTTTATGGAAAGTTGTTGAGAACTGAGATAATCTCTAACATGAAATGCATTTTAAGATTTGTTGCCGAAATCGGTTTCACTATTTTTCGTGATTGGGGCACCCCCCTTTCTCTCTCTCCATTTTCTTCTACACACACACACACACACACACACACACACACACACACACACACACACACACACACACACACACACACACACACACACACACACACACACACAGCCAACTTGGGCGCGGAATCATAGCGTGGGTTGTGACGTCAAAGGTCACGTGGCCATATGCTAATAAGAGTTCCGTGACGTGGTAGGCTAAGATTAGCACAGGAAGTGTTTCCCCACCCAACTTCCGTTGTAAACAAACTTGTGAAGCAGATTTCACACTTTTGGGCAAAGTTGTCAGAACTGTATAACTTTATGATTTTCCCTCCAGGTTTACTGGAGGTCCTACAGACTTTATCCCTCCAGGTTTACTGGAGGTCCTACAGACTTTATCTGTCTGTCTGTCTGTGTGTGTGTCTGTCTGTCCCGTCTCCACGGCTTATATCTCAAAAACTACTGGACGGATTTCCTTGAGATTTTGCACACTAACTGGAAGTTAGGTCCGATTGAATGTATCAAATTTTCAGAATCGAGGCTTGAAGAGAAAGTGGTTTTCTAAGGTCGTATTCTCGAAATTACCGGTCGAAAAATTATTGAAATGACATTTGACGGCAAAGCCAAATTTGACGTCATTAATAGCATGACGTCATTTGCATGTACGATCTGAAATTCAGTCCCACTTAGAAGCTTTCTGTCTCAACATTTCAATTGACGTAACAGCAGAAATTATGGGTATCTTTTTAGATTGACGTCATTTAGAGT
>JAWQFJ010000116.1:47290-52290 GCA_034096865.1 Theodoxus fluviatilis | reverse complement strand
GGATGTAAGCCTTGATTGAGTAATGTATTGTAGATACATGTACCTGTGGTTGGTCGCCTAACACTGGATCAGGTGGTTCTGTAATTTAAGGATGTTCCTGTACAATAATAGACATGATGGAATTGAGACTCATGGTCTATTGGTTGCTAATTTGTAGATATTATTCTCCATGAATACTCTACCAGTTAGATTAGATTGTCAGGGATAATCTTGGAATTATGCTGCTGTTTCTTAAGGCAAAACAGTGACCCATTTCACTGTTGTCAGTTGGAATGTTAGCGCCATCACCCCAGTTTCTAGTTTCGGTAACATAAAATGACCATTTCGTTTTGGCATCCCTTTCCCCTCTTGTATGTTATGGCACAATTCAGACCGTCAATGTATTAAATTGCCTGGAATATTACTTTAATTGATGATGGCAACTATGTTCAATTTTCTAATCTAGATGTGATAAAGATAGCCAATATTACTCCGGTTGATATTTTCAACCTAGTTATTCTTGTGGCAAATTACATTAACATTTATTGTCTACTGACGTGGCAAGGGGCATAACCATTATTTCCCTGACATTTCACTATTCTTTGCTGATGTTTTACCATGAGATTGTTTTGAATTAATGTTTGACTATAATGTGGTCTTGCCACTGCCACGTCATAATTAGCCTTTGCCACTATCCTGAATTATTGATGTTCTTTTACTTTAGTTTTACTTGGACTCGGCTTTTGATGTATTTGAAACCATGACTAATGCTCTGCTTTTGTTCCTTTTGTCTTTTATTAGTCTGCCATCGTGCTTGTCATAATGAGTTGGTAACAGTTACAGAATAAAAACTGCAAAACTGTGAACACGGATTCCTAGACTTTCTTTGTCCTCGAACCTATTCCTTACCCTTTTCCACCCTCCAACCAACCCCTCTCTACCTTCCCCTACCACACCCCCACACTACCACTTTCCACTACCCCGTTACATTATTTTATTTATTGAAGGCGATATGTATGTGACAAATCGTTTGTTCCGTCGTTTGTGAACATGAACACTAATTAGCTGAGTGCCTGGAGAAGCGAGTGTAAACACTAACATGGAAACTTCTGCATCTGAATCTTTTTGCATATATTCTGAAGTTTTCTCGGTGACATGCTTAAAGATTTAGAAATATACTGTCCAACAAGTAGCTCCTGCAGACTGTTCACAACTGACCATCTACACAAAATCAGAAGACTACCAAGAATACAAGGGCAGATTCTGATGATTTGCTTGTGTTCTTTCGGCTCCTGGATGCCACCTTTTTTTGGAGGCTGTCTTGCCATGACTGTCCTCAGCTTTGTTCTGGGTAAACCAGTTTGGAAGACAGAATACACTGTATTGCAGTAAGTTTCAAAATATTGTGGCAATCGGTTCATTAGTTTCTAAGTTGTGCCCATTATGTCCATGCCCTCAAATTGGTAAATTAAATAATATGTGCACTTTTTTAACTACAGAAAATGCATTTCTGACTTATTTTCTGGCACAGCAACATTTTATTTACATAAAGCACACATTATGGTAGCTTGGGCCAAAATGTGATGTCAATTGAATGGTTGGTTCTAAAGTTAAGACCACATGAATGTGCTTCCAAAGTGTTGAAAATCTACAGCTTTCAAACAAGTTGACAAATCCCACTTTTTCCTATTTTAATGGCTTGCCATGCAACAATGTGAAAATTTTGGAGTAAAAAAAATTGGTTCATATCTGCTTGTACAAGAGACTGAAAAAAGAAAGAATCTTATTGTGTGTTTAATTGAGTTTGTGATATAACACGAAATATGGCTAATCGTACAGATGTTAAAATAGTGACAAAAAGTAAAACCTAAAATCGAGGTAATTGATGTAATTTTATAGGTAGAGCCTTCACACTTTTTTGTTTTTCATTTTTTGTACTCTCTACACATCAAAGTGAACTGTATATCATTTCCTCTAAATCTAAATTTTGGTTGCCGGTACCTATTTAAATGGTAAGCAACTGGAATTAATATAGTAGAAGAGATTGTGTCTGTACTTTTTGAGGAATAAAGATCGTTCGATGATGATTTTTAAAATTGCATTAAACCATTAAGATAGTTTGATTACAACAACAAAATCACATCAAATATTAATAATGGATAAGTTTAACTTTTATCATTTGTACACAGACCCAAAAATGATTTAGGTGATCGAGGGGATCGTCCGACGCAGTAGCTGTCAGGCGTGCACAATCGAAATGCGATAAATAAGGAAACCTGTCGGCGACTGGAGTCGCAGCTAGCTGCTAAGTTCTTCAATGAGAAGTGCCCGCATTCGCTTTTAGCGGTAGTGATGCGCTGTCTCGTTTATGCACAATGGCGCGATGACCATAATCGCGCACATGAGCTCGTGAGCTGTCGATCACTGAATGTAGCAAAGTTTATACATTCCGATCAAAATGTGATTTTATGTATAATGTAAAGCTTTTATGAAATCCGATGAAGGTAATTAGTTCTGGATTGAATAGACAGTTTCGTTTGCCTGGCGTGGCGAGAATGAAGAATTCTACCTACGCCTTGACCAGCGACCGCCGTCCTATCTTTGCAAACGGTGCTGAATTTAAAAGCGCTATTGGCTACATGAATGCAGTCGCGGTCGCGTAGGTGTGACTTCAGTCGCCGACAGCTTTCGTTATTCATTACACTTCGAGTGAGTACGTCTGCCAGCTACGGCGTCGGGACACTCCTCTCGATCACCGTGTTTGTTTACAAATCGTTTTCGGGTCTGTATACAAATTATAAAAGTAAATCGTATCCATCACCAATATTCTCGATGATTTATAGTTGTAATCAAGCTATTTCCATGGTTTGATACAATGTGTTACCATCATCTGCCGATTTTTATTCCTCAAAATGTACGGACACATAATTTTCCACCAAATGCATTCCACTTCCAGTTCTAATCCTTCAAAGATGGCGGCTATTGTTATGACTTTTCCCGCTTGGCCAGTCCGGAAGTGACCACAACGCGTCTCCGACCATTCTGCGAAATTCACGCTCACTGCGCCACAGCGCGTTCAGTTACCTCGCAATGAATGTACACTTCGTCAACGCTATCCGTTTTGTTTCTTTTCGTATTTCCACTTTAGAGAAACTCTCTACGACGATCTAAAAGGGTTTTATAACAGAGGAGAACTCTCCTAGAACATAGCTAGCGTCTTTGGTTCTACTCGACGACCGCCTTGTGTCAGGATGCTGTGTTTTGTTGTTGACTGATTTCCATTGTTTTGATTGCATTGTCCGGAGAAGAACTTAGAAGTTTAACCTCGCAGAAGCCGACTCGCTACACGACCGAAATTGCTCAAACAGTCATTGAATCATGTATGAGAGAAGACAGCGAGAAGTAGCGGTGATGAGGAAGTCAGTGTTTCTTCATAAAACATCCAGATTAGAGTCTGATGCAGAAGTTACATCGCCCTCTCCTAAACTAAGTACACTGAATCCTGAGCTTTGAGTGAGGGAAAAGGTAGATTTGCAGCTCGCCCTGCATCAACGTCCTGTCATCGATCCAGTGCTTTCAGGCCAACTCTGGCTGTGTCACTGGATTAACACTGAAAGCATTGCAGTCAGTAGTTCCCGCCGACGAAGGGATCATTCAGTAATTCTTGCCCTATGTTGTAATGGAAATGAAGTTTCAACTCCTGTGGAAATCATGTTCTGTTAAAACTCCACGACTAATCTATGGAAAATTTCTAAACTTGTTTCAAATGACAAGTGTTTAATAGAGTTCACAGATACAGAGCGTCTTGCCTCAGGGTGAAAGTCATATGTTTCCTTTAGCCCATTGGTCACAGACCATGTCAAAACCATCCTTCCTCCTCCCCTTTTTGAGGGTACAGGACAACGATACAATCTCATGTGATACCATTCATTGAAGAAATTATATGATTTCCATTTATTTCCTCTGGTTTTTGTATACGTATGGCAGAAAGTTATGTTTTTTGACATAATACCACACCATCTGAGACAGAAAAACGAAAGGCAATGGGCACAAGATAATTTTACTGACATATTCAGGATAAAAATACAGAACAGGAAAAAAAAACACCCACCAAATCTTATTTTAAAGTTTTAATGTATGTGTGTATAATCAGTCCTGTTGGGTCTTGCTCTCTCATTTTTCATTGTAAAAACTAAACGCTAAAGTGAAAAGCATTCAGTCCCGGACCACCACATTTTGATTTACTATCACGGGGTTGATCTTTCTCATACCAGGCTAATAACATCAGTAAGTTTTAACGTCACTCCTGAAATATAATCAAACCTATCATTATGAACAAACTTCAAGCACATTTATTTTATAGACAAATGAAAATGATCACCACAAAAGCCATATTTCCCCTGAAATTTTGTTTATTGTTCTGGTGTACATCATGAGAAAGAGGGAGAGACAGAGAGAGAGAGACAGAGAAAGAAAAAGAAAGACAGGAAGAGAGAGAGACAGAAAGACAGAGAGAGACAGAAAGACAGAGCGAGACTGAGGGAGAGTGGTACACTCTTAATCTGTAGATTACTGTGTACTGTGTACATGTAATGTACCAAAACCAGTCAGTGAAAATTAAGTATTGTTCAATGCTTGACGCAAAAGGGACTCACTGGTCACCATGCCAACTTACCAAGAGAGACTCATACTCGTTGGACACATATTGCTTACAGCCACGGTCCATTCCTGTATAAATATGGAGTCGGGGTCAAGGACGGTGCTCCACGTTTTGGACACTCAAAATAAACTATTGAACCTTGTCTACGTACCAGCTTCCCCCTGAGCTCCGATATCTTCAGTTCAGATGGACAATCCAGTCCCGTTTGAAACAAGGTCAGGGTAGAGGCCATTCAGCGTGGCTGAGACTAGTGAATAATAGTATATCTGTGTGTTCAGAATGGGTAGAGGCCAGTCCTCCAGCATTTGGACAGCAGAGGTGGCAGCCTCGGTGCTGCAGCTGCCATTTTCTCGCGTGCTTA
>JAWQFJ010000116.1:29381-34381 GCA_034096865.1 Theodoxus fluviatilis | reverse complement strand
CGTTTGAAGGCATGACGACAAATCTCCATCTTTAAACAACTGGATTCAACCAGCTAAAGGCTGTCCAGGCCAGGGTATTACTCATGGTCTTGCTACTTGTAAGACACCTTTTCGCTTGATTTTGAACTTATCTTGCAAACACCTTCCTATAAATGTTCTTTCCTTCTGGTTTGATGCCAAACTACAAAAAAATATTTGCCTTGGTCTGTGTGTCGCCTCCTCGGGCGACTGATGTTAAACATGGCTGTTTTGTCGTTCTCCAGAATCAATGCGCAGCAACATTGTTAACAACAGCACCAGTTACAACGGCAGTGGCATTAACACCATCACCACCATTACTAGTACTGCTATCATAATAACCACTATCACAACCAAGACCACCATAACCACTTTCACCACTACCACCACTACTGCCATCATAATAACCGCTAATACAACTACGACCAACACCACCACTACCACCACAAACACCAACCGTAACGTAACCATCACCACCACCACTAGTACTGCTAGCATAATAGCCTCTACCACAACCACGTCCACCGTAACCATCACCACCACCACTACAAGCACCAACACTAACAATAAACACCACTCAATACCATCACATCAGCACTAGTACTGCTAACATGATAACCACTACCACAACCAACCGTAACCACCACCACCACAGGCACCAACACTAACATAATCACCACTCAATACCATCACCACCACCACTAGCACTGCTAACATAGTAACCACTACCACAACCAGGACCAACATAACCACCACCACCACCACAGGCACCAACACTAACATAACCACCACCACCACAGGCACCAACACTAACATAACCACCACCACCACCACAGGCACCAACACTAACATAACCACCACCACCACAGGCACCAACACTAAAATAACCACCACTCCTTTTTTCATCACCATCACCGCCACCATGGACTCCACCTCCGCTATCACCACTACTCACCACAACCATTGTCATTACCATCACTGTTCAATCACCGTAAGTAAAACACGAAAGCAACGACGACGACGACAACGATGAAAGCGGCAAAAGTACCTATCACTTACCCCTTGGTCACAGGCAGGACCCATGAATCCAGCACTGCAGAAGCAGTGTCCAGAAATGGTGTCACACAGACCGTTCTGGCAGCTGTAAGGTACACACATGGAGGGGAAAGGATAAGAGGAAATATTTATTTGTAAAGTACTACGAGAGAGAGAGAGAGAGAGAGAGAGAGAGAGAGAGAGAGAGAGAGAGAGAGAGAGAGAGAGAGAGAGAGAGAGAGAGAGAGAGAGAGAGAGAACGAACGAACACTTATTTGTTTAGGCCACCGGTCCATTACAAATTAAATCGAGAAAAAAACCGTACACAATTATGTACATGAACAGGATCAAGACTGGCACCCAGTCTTGCGACTAATACGAGCACGAATTTAGAGGCTGATCGCGTTATTGTCGAAACAAAACAGTCGGTTTCTTTCTTCGCACCCGTGCAGCTTGTTCGTGCTGGTTCTGCTTTGTTGATGACCTGCTGCGAGTCCTCGTGCCGCTCGTGTCGCCCGAGATGTTGCCGGGTTTGTTGTGTCTAACGGCGGCTGGGTGACGGTTGATCTGTGACGGGGCTGTAGGGGATGGATTCTCAGCTGCTGGTGAATCCAGCGTCTGACGACTGGTGCGCGATCGCTCCCTGGGGACATCAGCAACTAGTGGATCGGGTGAAGTTCCATCGGCGACCAGCAGAGTTCCGTCTGATCCACCACTGGTTTGGAGGCCCTAAATGTTGCCACGTGACTTCCGTCATCCTCGCCGGATTTGTCCACTTCCTGTCCATCTTTCCATCTAGAGATCATGGTGACTAAGCGTGCCTCCAACCTCTGCACCCACTCTCTGTTCTTACCAGATTGCTGATCCCTACTAGGGCTAACTGTGCAGGTGCACAGAGTGTCCGCCTGCACATCAACACTGACACAGTTGTCAGGCACACTAACTCCATCAGCAGAAGTTCCTGTAGTGCAGCTTGTGGGGGCAAAGGTCAAGGTCGCCGAAGGCAGAGGGCACGATGACGCAGAGGCCCGTGAAGTATCATGCAGCATCGGTAGCGATTTCAAAATTGACATTCGCGGTCATATCAACGTCATTTTCAACACTGGGATGAAAAGTCTGCTCACCCACGACACGATGTCGTTGTGCACGCCGCTGGTCGCGTCGGAGCATTGCGGGAGGCTTCCTTCTCCAGTGCCCTTGACGACGGTAACGCTCGCTAGCAACGGCTGCTCGTCACTCGGCCTGATCCGCAGCACAACCACAGTATCCTCAGCTTCCCCTGCAACCTTCCACGTCGAAAGCTCTTCCGAGGCAAGCAGCGAGGACAGCAGTACCTCAACAGCTGTTGGTAAACTCAGAACTGGCATAGTGCTGCTTCTGCTTCACCTGAAGTAAACGCGTGCTTCTCTCTCGACGCCGCCTAAGGTCCCCAGAGAGAGAGAGAGAGAGAGAGGAGAGAGAGAGAGAGAGAGAGAGAGAGAGAGAGAGGGGGGGGGGAGGGAGGGAGAAAGAGAGAGAGAGAGAGAGAGAGAGAGAACAGAAAGAGAGAGAGAGAGAGAGAGAGAGAGAAAGAGAGAGAGAGAGAGAGAGAGAGAGAGGGGGGGGGGAGAACGAATAGAGGGTGTCATGGACAGAGATTCAGTTTTTGTTTAAATCTTAATTTCACAAGACGTTGGCGGAAGTGCCTATCTTACATAAAGTTTTCGCACTCAAATCATACAAGTACGACGTGATTTTAAAACTCCTATCAGAATGCGAAGAATTATCGCAAGACATCGTTGTTTGTTTGTTTTTTGTCTCACTGCTGCAAGATCGTATCAACTTTCCAGAGCATGAAAGCGGAACTTCAAGACCTTGTAAGTTGTACACAGCTTGGTGAAGTCAAACTCTCCTCCATTTGCCGAGCCCAACGCGTCAGAACTTGAAAAAAGGGTGTTGACGGAAAATAACAAAACCTTCCTATCCTTAGTTATAAACTTTTGGTCTTACAAATGTCTCACACATACATGAACATACAATTACAAACACGCGCCACTGTCGCCTTCTCTCTCACCACCATCACCCCTTTCATCCCCCAAAAAAAATTCACCCAAATATTATCGCTCTGATTGAAGAACGGATTACACGATATCCTCGCGCCACTTTAATGAATACGCATTCAGGACCGTGGTCCCAGTGCTGTATAGCTGTTGGCTTGAACTTTTCCCTGTAGGAGTACCCCGTTGTTAACACAAGCAAGTTCATGCTCACTACGAATACTACGGCGGAGAACATTGGATTGTTTAAGGGACCTAGCGCGAGATAGCGCTCGACAGCGCTAGATAACGCTCGATAGCGCTAGATAACGCTCGATAACGCTAGATAACGCTCGACAGCGCTAGAAAACGCTCGACAGCGCTAGATAACGCTCGACAGCGCTAGAAAACGCTCGATAGCGCTAGATAACGCTCGATAACGCTAGATAACGCTCGACAGCGCTAGAAAACGCTCGATAGCGCTAGATAACGCTCGACAGCGCTCGATAACGCTCGATAGCGCTAGATAACGCTCGATAACGCTCGCCTCTTGAACGGCTTGCTAGGTGCAGCGCTATCGAGCGCTAGGTAGCCCGCCGCGGAGGGACTACGGATGGAGGAAGTCACCATTAAAATGTGTGTGCAGTGGCACACATTTCGACCTGTGATTAACACCCAGCCTGTTCGAGGTTACAATAAGTTAGGCTGGTGTTATTTTCTTTTTCGAAACTACTCTGAAATAATTACCTGGCAAGATGTGAGCAAGCATGTCCACAAAAGACCTCTTAAAGATTTGAAGGGAGTTTGTTGTGTAACCTCCCTTCATGTAAGCGTCGAGAATCTTGTTTACGCTGCAAGTCACACTGTCGCTTCAACTTTATTTTCTATTCGAGCGCTGCCGAGTCTTGGTGCACAGCTGTAGCGTTATATATCTTATCAGCTTCCTCAAGGAACGGACCAATCTGCAGCTGCTGGCGCGCTCAGTTCGTCGAAAATGCGCACTCCGCGACGATGAAAATGCATCACGAAGGCATCTCGAATTGCGCTCGGTCACGTAATAATAATTTAATATAATAATTTATTATACTTATAAAAGCGCCTTTCTCGAGGTTCTAGCGCGTACATATATACATACCATATACAAAATAAACATACAACACACAGTCTATACATTTAGTCATCCAGTCATAGTCAAACACATGCATTCAGATGTACACAGTCAGACTGACAATATACTATACAAATATTTACACAGATGTCAAGATGTACGTGGGGGTAGAGGAGGGGGGGGGGGGTTGCGGCAGGATTCTAACGAATTCACAAGTAATATTGCTGAAAAAGGTAGGTTTTGAGGTTGGATTTGAAGGAAGAGATGGAGGTAGAGTGTCGGATATTGTGAGGGAGAGAATTCCACAGTTGAGGGCCACGTAAAGTGTTCCAGAGTGTGTCAATTTGTTTGGGGGTCGCCGGGCGCTCGGTCTGCTAAAGTCGTTCCAGAGTGCAATTTGGGGTCGCCGGGCGCTCGGTCAGGTAAAGTCGTTCCAGAGTGCAATTTGGGTCCTCGGGCGCTCGGTCAGGTAAAGTCGTTCCAGAGTGCAATTTGGGGTCCTCGGGGCAATCGGTCAGGTAAAGTCCGTTCCAGAGTGCATTTTGGGTCCTCGGCAATCCGTTCACGTAAAGTCGTTCCAGAGTGCAATTTGGGGTCCCTCGGGCAATCGGTCACGTAAAGTCGTTCCAGAGTGCAAGTTTGGGGTCCTCGGGCAATCGGTCACGTAAAGTCGTTCCAGAGTGCAATTTGGGTCGCCCGGGCGCTCCGGTCATGTAAAGTCGTTCCAGAGTGCAATTTGTCGGGTCCTCGGGGCGCTCGGTCATGTAAAGGTCGTTCCAGAGTGCAATTTGGGGTCGCCGGGCGCTCGGTCATGTAAAGTCGTT
>JAWQFJ010000116.1:22500-25000 GCA_034096865.1 Theodoxus fluviatilis | reverse complement strand
ATTCGTTGTGTAACCTCCCTTGATGTAACTGTCAAGAAAATCTCGCTTACGCTGTAAGCCAGCACTGTCGTTTCGATATACTTTTCTATTCGAGCGCTGTCTAGCCTTGCTCTACAGCTGCAGTATAATATATCTAATCAGCTCCCTCAGGAACGACCATTCAGCAACTGCTGGTTCGCTCACTTGGTTGAGAAGCGCACTCCGCGGCGATGAGAATGCATCGCGGTTGCCATCTTGGTTGTTGGCATCCGTCAGTCTCGTGAGACTATGGGGGTGTGCGCCAGGTTTGGTCAGTCCGGGGTTGAGAGGCAGCGTACTCTGTGGCTGTAGAGCCCGATCCTTGAGCCGCATGCTCTGTTGCACTTGTCGCAAGTGAAGTCTTGGCGTGGCTCTGTGGATGCCGACGCTATCCTCTGTCGTCTGCGTTCTCTCCTCTCCTCCCACTGCTCCCGTCTCCTCCTCTCGCTGGCCTGGATGCCAGTCTTGACGGCGTGTCTCCAGCTGTTGCGGTCAGCGGCCACCGTTTCCCAGTCTGCTGGGTTGATGCCTCCCGCCGTCATATCACGTTTACAAACGTCCTTGTAGCGGAGGAGAGGTCTTCCTGCAGGTCTGGATCCCGTGGCGAGCTCGCAGTACAGCACATCTTTGGGTATTCGGCCGTCATCCATCCTGCTGACGTGACCCAGCCATCTAAGTCGTCTCTGGCTGAGCATGGCGAACATGCTGGGAATACCTGCTTGCGCCAGTACGTCCTTGTTGGGGATGCGGTCATGCCAGCTGATGCCCAGGATCCTTCTGAGGCAACGCATGTGAAAGGTGTTGAGCCGGCGTTCTTGGCGGGAATACAGGGTCCACGCTTCGCTTCCGTAAAGGAGCGTGCTGAGAACACAGGCCTGGTAGACTTTAATCTTGGTGTTTGTCGTCAGCATGGAGTTGTCCCAGACACGCTTTCCGAGGCGGGCCAGTGATGTTGCGGCTTTGCCAATGCGCTTGCTTAATTCGGCGTCCAGAGACAAGTTGCTTGAGATGGTGGAGCCCAGGTATGTAAACTTGGTTAGCGCTCGGTCATGTAAAGTCGTTCTAGAGTGACAGTTTGGTCATGTAAAGTCGTTCAAGAGTGACAGTTTGGTCATGTCAAGTCGTTCTAGAGTGACAGTTTGGTCATGTCAAGTCGTTCTAGAGTGACAGTTTGGTCATGTCAAGTCGTTCTAGAGTGACAGTTTGGTCATGTCAAGTCGTTCAAGAGTGACAGTTTGGTCATGTAAAGTCGTTCAAGAGTGACAGTTTGGTCATATAAAGTCGTTCAAGAGTGACAGTTTGGTCATGTCAAGTCGTTCAAGAGTGACAGTTTGGGCTCGCCGAGCGCTAGGTCTCTTGAACAAACTACAAATTTAAATTATTTGACAAATTGCACGTGGAATTACCTGCAAGTTTGCTTGCAGCCGTAGCCATAGCGACCAGGTGGGCAGGGTTTGTCACACTGGGGGCCTGTGAAGCCTGCAGTGCAGTTACAGGACCCCGTGATGGGATCGCACGTCCCCTTGGACAGCTGGCTGCAGTAGGGACAGGCAGTGCGACAGCCCACTCCGTAGTAGCCTTTCTGTGGAAAGAGAGGAGCAACTTGTCAGTAAGAGCCTTTCTGGAGAGAGAGAGAGAGAGAGAGAGAGAGAGAGAGAGAGAGAGAGAGACAGACAGAGACAAAGACACAGAGAGAGAGAGAGACAGCGACAGAAAGACAGAGAGAGACCCAGAGACAGAGACAGAGAGAGAGAGAGAGAGAGAGAGAGAGAGAGAGACAGAGACAGAGAGGGAGAGAGAGAGAGAGAGAGACAGATACAGAGAGAGACACAGAGAGAGACAGAGACAGAGGCAGAGAGAGAGAGAGAGAGACGGAGAGAGAGAGAGAGAGAGAGAGAGAGAGAGAGAGAGAGAGGGAGAGAAAGGGAGAGAAAGGAAGAGAAAGGGGAAGAGAGGGGGAGAGGGGAAGAGAGGGGGAGAGGGGAAGAGAGGGGGAGAGGGGGAGAGGGGGGAGGGAGAGGGAAAGAGATAGAGAGAGAGAGAGAGAGAGAGAGAGAGAGAGAGAGAGAGAGAGAGAGAGAGACATTTTTTCAGTAAAAGCCTTTCTATTGAGAAGAACATTTTAAAAGTAAAAGCCTGTCTGTGGAGAGGTGCTCTTTTTTAACAGCCTTTATGTAGAGATGGAAACTTTTTTTCCCCCAGTGGACTACTCTCATTATCGTTCCTACACCTTTTCAACTTCCTACGGAGCAAGGAACCAGGTTGTATATGAATGCGTCAAGGTAAACTTGTACGACCTGCCATTTCAGCCCTAGAGGGTACCTTGTTTGACTCCAGAGTGGGGAGAGTCAATGTGAATTGAGCGCCTAGCTCAAGAATGCTACGTACGAGGCTGCAGGTCAAGTGCGCCAAACCACTTGGCTACACAGCCAGCTTTGTATTGCAACTTTCCACTCATGGATGGGTGCTCAACCTGCATACT
>JAWQFJ010000116.1:5000-17500 GCA_034096865.1 Theodoxus fluviatilis | reverse complement strand
TTTAAAAGTCGCGTAGCAATTGGAGCATCTCAGGAGGCGCTCTAACTGCTTAATGCTGGAGGACGCCATTCTGTGAACCCGAGTCAGAAGTGACTCTGGCGCAGTTCGCAATGAATGCGTAATAGACTTGACCCTTCGCATTACAGCATTGCGCCAAGAATAGTTCGTTCTGGATGCTATTCCCCCCACCCCCACCCCCCCCCCCCACTTTTTACAGAAATCTTTCAGATGTCAAAACTTGTTTCCGTCTCATCACAAACATTTTTTAATCGAATAAACGCTTGTATATTGCCTCAACAAGCATAAGTTATGAGTTTTGTGCGAAATAGTCTTAGAACTACTTTAACTGCGTATGTCAGGGAGTAGAGTTATCCCACAAGCCTCTCGTGTGACCTCCTCATGCATATTCGGAGGGAATCCTTCCATCACGTGATATGAACTGTGCTAGAGACTCTTTCGCCGGCAGGCGAAATCTCTAGTGGACAAGAATGGGAGGACGCTACCTCCTAGTGCCCTGCAATGATCAAACTACAGCGCTCGCGGTCGAATTTGATGGACTCATAAAAAAACGTCCAGTGGTTCAATCCCTGGAAAGGGGAAAATATGAGTTCATTAAAATATCTTGACAATGCCATAACTTGCTGCAATCCTGTGTCGTAAATCTGACCGTGAGTGTGATTCTGTTCGTGAATGATGCTTGGTGTACATCTATGATGCACCTACCCCTCCGTGTGACTGCGTTACCTCTGGCTCAACGTCTCCGATGTGCCAAAGCAAAAATAAAAAGTATATTTACACAAACTTCCCTTCCCGTCCATCTTGTCTAAAACGTATACCGGTTCCTGGCAGCCAACCCTCAGTGCTCTCTTATCTTGCATGAGTGCACTGTCAGCCCCTCAGCCTCTACTCGCTTGTTGAAACCATGTCTTTCGACAGGCGGAGGTAGATGAGCAATGCTTTGGGGTTGGTCGATGTGCGAGGCGCAGTGCCGTGGTTCTATCCATGGGACGGGAAAATTCCGGGTTTATTAAAATGTCGACTTAAAGGGGAGTCACTCGCGCTTACTTGCAATGCGAACATGCTTCTATGAGCCATGGAGTTTGCACAAAATAATGCTCATTACTTTCAAATTTAGGAGGAATTAATATTTCGGTGCTTTCATCACCTTCGCGGATTGGATTGTGTGTCAAGGTGAGAATCATCGCTTCAGCTAAAATCTGTCGTTATCGATGTCGTCCAAATTCGTGCTAGTAACGGAAAAGTGCTATGAAGAAAACCTTTTTGAGGATTTCCCGTTTGACCATCCTTAATGACTGGTGACACTAATCTCCCTTCTATGGTGAAAAAGTCGACACTTATGCTTTTACTAAGTTGTTTCTTCAATCAAGAGGGATGAAATTAAATTGAAAATTATTTTTGAAGATTCTTGTATCCAAAGAGAGCCTAAAAAATATACATTCGATGATAATATGCTTTAAAGTCGAAAACAAAATCAACCATTAAACAAACCTCGACCTTGGCGCTGCAACTTATTCTACAACTGCTATGGGGTGTAGGAATGCTGGGATTGATCTACTGCGCGTAGCAAGCTCAATTGCTCAACAACGGAACGCGGAATTATACTAAAATAGAGGAGACCAATTGAAAATGCTATGTAAATTCAGGGCCGCACAGGGGAGACAACTTTAGAATATATAAGGAGGGACGAAGGGAGGTAACGCATGTACGTACCCCACACAAGCAGCTGCCGTCTACTTTGCTGCAAGTGCCGGAGCAGGGCTGGCACGTGGAGGCACAGTTGGCGCCATAGGAACCGTCAGGACAAGGAGTCTGGCACTGGCTGCCTGTGAAGCCAGGCGGGCAGGAACACGCTCCAGTCACCTGCATGACGTGCATATCACGTTGTGTGAAGCCCCAGTTTATAACGTAAACTGGACAAATATATGTATATGCTACATCAGTGAACATCCAATCGAAGCCGTAGCTTTTAAATGCGTTGCATAATAACACACTACTGACTGCCAGTCCTGAGCTGATCACGCTGCACATTGATAATACCCTCCGCCGTTTTCTCCGCCTGTACCCCGTGCCGCATACCCCACGCACCCGAGTGTTGTGAACTTTGATCGCAGGGCTTATATATACAGGATCGCGTGTAGACTTTCACTGCACTGATGAAGGAGCCTACTTGGCCCCGAAAGCTTTGCTAAAAAAGTTCTGAAGTTGGACGAAAGTCTCCTTGCTTTTTTTCTCTACGTGAACGAGTCCAGCACCGGCCTCCTTGTTAAAGATTGATAATACACTTGTTCAAGGTTTCGGTTTTTCTCTCTCAGTCTCCAGCCAAGTGAAATCTTAACACATTATTTTAATTACTCCGGCAAGAATTTCGAGAAGATCAACGTCCCGTGTGTTTCTAAGGTCTTGTTCATGTTTTCCTATGTTCCTTCATACGCGAGCGCGCACGCACGCATGCACACGCACGCACGCACAGAGAGAGAGAGAGAGAGAGAGAGAGAGAGAGAGAGAGAGAGGAGAGAGAGAACAGACAAATACAGACACACAGACACAGACACACGCACACACACACTGAGGCAGAAACAGAGAGGCAGACATGCAGACCCATGCGTCAAACATACTCCCATCTCACAATCTATCAAACCGAAACAAGAACCACGTCCATGACTTTACCATGCGACACACAGCACGTCTGCCGTGGACCTCTCTGTACAGGCAGTCGCTATCTGCACAGGCAGTAGTTATCTGCACAGGCAGTCGTTATCTGCACAGACAGTCGCTATCTGCACAGGCAGTCGTTATCTGCACAGGCAGTCGTTATCTGCACAGGCAGTCGTTATCTGCACAGGCAGTCGTTATCTGCACAGGCAGTCGTTATCTGCACAGACAGTCGTTATCTGCACAGACAGTCGTTATCTGCACAGGCAGTAGTTATTTGCACAGGCAGTCGTTATCTGCACAGACAGTCGCTATCTGCACAGGCAATCATAATCTGCACAGGCAGTAGTTATCTGCACAGGCAGTCGTTATCTGCACAGGCAGTCGTTATCTGCACAGGCAGTCGTTATCTGCACAGGCAGTCGTTATCTGCACAGGCAATCGTTATCTGCACAGGCAGTCGTTATCTGCACATGCAATCGTTATCTGCACAGGCAGTCGTTATCTGCACAGGCAATAATAATCTGCACAGGTAGTCGTTAGCTGCTGCACAGGCAGTATTTATCTGCGCAGGCAGTCGTTATCTGCACAGGCAGTTGTTATCTGCGCAGGCAGTCGTTATCTGCACAGGCAGTCGTTATCTGCGCAGGCAGTCGTTATCTGCACAGGCAGTCGTTATCTGCACAGGCAGTCGTTATCTGCACAGGCAGTCGTTATCTGCACAGGCAGTCGTTATCTGCACAGGCAGTCGTTATCTGCACAGGCAGTCGTTATCTGCACAGGCAGTCGTTATCTGCACAGGCAGTCGTTATCTGCACAGGCAATCGTTATCTGCACAGGCAATCATAATCTGCACAGGCAGTCGTTATCTGCACAGGCAATCATAATCTGCACAGGCAGTAGTTATCTGCACAGACAGTCGTTATCTGCACAGGCAGTCGTTATCTGCACAGGCAGTCGTTATCTGCACAGGCAATCATAATCTGCACCGCTGCGGGAAAGTTACGGTAAGCTCCGCAATTCATCAAGGCAAACACGGAAATCGGTCTGAGGGGAGGTGCTTATTATCATTATGACCTGATTTGATGTTGTAATATCTTAAAGTATCGTCGCGAAATATTTGAATGAAATCTCTTTCATTTGAAAAATAGATTTATGTCAACAACAACAAAAAGGAATGTAACGTAAAAAAGGCTATTTTCCGCAGCTGTGCAGATAAAGGCTGCGTGCGGAATTAGTGCCACAACACAAGTCTACTACCGGGTCGCAGGCGGCGTTGTGCTGGCAGGAGCAAATCTGAGAGCAGTTCTGGCCAAAGTAGCCCTTGGGGCAAGGCAGGGAGCAGTTGAGGCCTCGGTAGCCTGCTTGGCACACACAGACACCTGTCACCACGTCACAGAGCGTCGTCTGACCCTTCACGCAGGGGCAGTCCTGTTGGCAGTCTTGACCATACCTGCCATGGAGAAAATAAGTCTGGGATGTTGCCTACGGATGTCCACACATGCCACTGTGAGGGAGGAGAAAGTGCTGCACCTATTGTAAATAAAAACAGTGCTTGTCTCGTGTGCAACAACGGTGTTAAATGATTGAAATATTACGTACTGCAGTTATTATTCATCAAACTAAACGCGAACGGTGATCAACGGTTGAGCTAGGCTGATCAAAAACGTATCGTACTGACCGCATAGACAATGAACAGTACTTGAAATAGATTCTTAGTTCCGTGCACTTTGCATCTGACTGCTGTTAGTATGGATATCTCTAGATTACAAGCAGGGTATTAGATGATAGTTCGTCTTATATAGGTCAGATGTAGTCAAGGTAACCAATAGTTAGTTGAAATGTCAAAAAACGCACTTCACAGGAGCTGACTACATACGTCTATACGGGCGTAACCTAGAGGATGCACACACACACACACACACACACACACACACACACACACACACACATACACACACACACACACACACACTATCAAAGGCGCGTGCATACACAGAATCACATACACACAGAAAATACAGACTGCCAAATGGACGAATAGACACACGCATAAATACACACACGCGCGCGCGCAAACACACACAGGCACAAAAAAGCATACATACTCATTCTACACACACACACACACACACACATACACGCACGCACGCACGCATGCACACACACACACACACTTACACACACACGTACACACACAAACGCTCAAATTACACACTATACACACACCTTCATCCCCATGCGTACACGCACACTTCACAACACCCACCCATCCACCCACCAAACCACCCCACACATAGACACAGATACTGACTTCCAGTTCGGACATGGTGTTTCACAGGCCATGCCCACGTATCCCGGCATGCAGTTGCACATGCCGGTGATGGCGTCACAGCCCCCGTCATGCATGCAGGAGCAGTTCTGGACACAGTTCAAACCGTAGGTGCCGTGGGAGCAGGGCTGTAAACAGCAGACATAGAACCCGTTAAACATGGGGCGATTCCACTCATTCTACACTTACACTCTCCACATGACGCTTTGTGTGCAGTGCTCATCGCTTGCGACACGTGCAGCAAGCGATTCTGCCAAGCGGCACAGCGCATGTGGAATGCAATAAGCTTGTTGCACACTAGGCGATTCCACACGTTCCTTACCGACACGCCACAAAAAGCGTCACGTGCAGGGCTCATCGTTTGCCACACGTGCAGCAAGCGATGCTGCCAAGCCGCACAGCGAATGGGAAATGGAATACAGAAACTTTCCTATTTTGCCTCGCGCCGCGAACGGCAGATTAAAAAAAATCTCCCAATCGCAGAACACCCTTGACGCTCTTGCTCAACTAGCACCAATCGCCATTCCAATGATGGCTGCCGCAGTGATGGACGCTGAGATGAAGAAACTGACTGAGCTCTGTCAAAATCAGGAAATTGTGTACACCAACTGAATGAAGGAATATTTCCACCTCCATAAGCTGGCGCTGTGGAAGCATGTACAAGCTAGTCTGTCAATGTCGCAAGCGACTGTGGTCTCTCGCCACACTGCGAACAATGAGTGAAACTATGTGCACAATGGCTCTGAAGTGCAATAAGCCTTAGCTTTCTCCATGGCCACGCCCATTACTCTTGCCGTGACCCCGCCCACAATCTTTCACGAACTGATACGACCACATGGCGTTGCAGCTCTCTGCAAAATTCGCTCTACTCTTTGCTTTGTTGTGACAGTGTCTTTGTAAATTCGACATACAATCTCATCACTCTACCCTTGCTAGCGAAGTACGCTTTCTTATATACAAAGGACACATTTCTCCTTTTTACATCATAACGAGAACAGCATAACTCTGAACCCTTTTTAATGAGTTGCGTGTGAAAAGAATCGAGCAGGGTGGGTATTTTCGTCTTGATAAAACAAGTAAAAAATTGTTGTTTTTATGTAGATATAGAAAAAGGGCTTGATTGAGAGAAGCATTGGCGGCTAATTCACCACAGAGCATTCTGTACATTCGCTCCTAACAACCGTACTGGCCAATTCTCATGTAGGCATACCCAAACTACAATGTAGGTCTCAGGTAAACTTGATCAGGGAAATGTCGCCCCACAGTATGCATTGATCGTTCATGTATCCTCGCAGTCGAAAGGAAGTGGAAAGGAGAGTAAGTTTAGCAGAGACTTGCTACAAGTTGCATGCTCCCAACATGGTGGCACTGACGTCACTGTGGAAGAGGGCCCTGAGTGGCGACTTTCAAGGCCACATCGAAACGAGGTAGTCTCGGGATTTCGCAGTGACCCATTCAAGAACTATATGGATCGTCGTTGTCATCGTCGTCATCGTCATCATCATAATCGTCGTTGTCATCGTCGTCATCATCATCATCGTCGTCGTCATCATCATCATCGTCGTCGTCGTCGTCGTCGTCATCATCGTCATCATCGTCAACATCATCAATAATCATCATCGTCATCATCAACGTCGTCATCGTGGTTGTCGTCATCATCATCAGAATCGTCATCCTGAAGACGAAAAGGCCAGCCAGAGTGCGGACTTACCATCTTGCACTTGGGTCCCCTCCACCCAGCGTCACAGGAGCAGGCTCCAGTGAAGCGGTCGCAGCTCTGGCTGTTGCAGTCGCATTCCTGCAGACAGCTGGGGCCGTAGTCCCCGGGGTCGCACAGCTCCGCGCAGAACGCTGCGGGGATGCATGGGTTTCACGATGAAGACAGGCAAAGACGTTTGTTTCGAATGGCGACTCATATCTGGGTCTCAAACCGCTTCACTCTTTACCCTCTGATCACTGGGCCACTTGATGAGCCCTTTGCAGGCACGTGCCGACACACACAGTGACAGAAAGAGCGTACACAGTTGGGAAGCGGCACCAACTCCACTCCCTGGTGATTATTCAAACTCCCTGGTGATTATTCAAACTCCCTGGTGATTATTCAAACTCCCTGGTGATTATTCAAACTCCCTGGTGATTATTCAAACTCCCTGGTGATTATTCAAACTCCCTGCTGATTATTCAAACTCCCTGCTGATTATTCAAACTCCCTGCTGATTATTCAAACTCCCTGGTAATTATTCAAACTCCCGGCTGATTATTCAAACTCCCTGCTGATTATTCAAACTCCCTGCTGATTATTCAAACTCCCTGGTGATTATTCAAACTCCCTGATCGTTGTACCGTTGTCAATCTACTGGGGCTGTAACAAACAGACCGCATGGGACCAGCGCCGAATGTAAGACAACCAAGTAGTAAATGAAGTTGCTTTGAATTAGACTGTATGTCTGTTCATTAAGGTGACTTTATATGCTAGTTTATTGTTTTGCTTTTCACTCTGTCGGCAAGAGTAGAGGAATAACACGAGTCAACTGTACGGGGCTGACAGGAAAAAAAGAGGTATGGGCAAAAAATGTTGTAGCATTTATTCTTCAACTCTCCACCCACTGATGCTTGCTCAAGCCGCTTACTTTTACCCCATGGTCATCGGGCTGTTCTCATCATCTCTACAACACAATCTCAACTCCATGGGGAGCACGCAACTAGGCTGAGGATGAACGCACCGAGGTTAACTTTCAGTTTTCCCGCTCAGCCTAAACAGGCACCCGGTGTGACTTCTCGGTAGGGAGAAGCAATGGGAATTTAGCGTCTTGCTAATGGAGGCAACTCTGGAATCTGCGCGGGTTCGAACGCCGCACCCACTGGACGCAACAGGCAGGAGGTCAAGCGAGCAAATCATCCGATCACAGAACCCCACGATGAATGAATAAATACATGAAGCTTTACGTCATATCAATCTTTGTTGGCTATGTAAAACCATTGATCACAAAAATATTTAAAAAATAACCAGAGCTGGTTAGAGTAAGAGCATGTCAAATCTCTTTTTCTCTGGTTATTCGCCTTTTGCGAATCGCGTAGGGCGACGCAGTGGGTCTATTCGTACCCCCCAAACCCATGGGGGGGACAGACCCCCCCCCCCAGGTGACTCACGCAGCTTGTATCCCGCGTCGCAGTCACACGTGCCGTCCGCAGGGGAGCACGACCCGTGGAAGCAGTTGCACTTGCTGCTGCAGTTGACGCCGTAGGCGCCTGGAGGACAGGGAATCCCACACCGCTCCCCCGTCCATCCCGCCAAGCAGCTGCAGTGAAAGAAGGCATGCATGCATGCATGAACGAATGAATGGATGAATGAGTGAGCGAGCGAGCGAATGAGCGAGTGAGTGAGTGAGTGAGTGAGTGAGTGAGTGAGTGAGTGAGTGAGTGAGTGAGTGAGTGAGTGAGTGAGTGAGTGAGTGAGTGAGTGAGTGAGTGAGTGAGTGAGTGAGTGAGTGAGTGAGTGAGTGAGTGAGTGAGTGAGTGAGTGAGTGAGTGAGTGAGTGAGTGAGTGAGTGAGTGAGTGAGTGAGTGAGTGAGTGAGTGAGTGAGTGAGTGAGTGAGTGAGTGAGTGAGTGAGTGAATGGATGATAAAAATAGATGAAAATTGAAAGAAAGAAACAAAAACAACAAACCAACGAATGAACAACTGAGTGAGTAAATGAATGAAGTTTTACTGTCTGTCAGCCTTTGTAGACTACTTAAGGCCACCGATCACAAGCTCACAAGAACTGCTTAAAGTAAGAGCAAGACAGGTTGTGATTTCCCTAACTATTCGCCCTTTACGAATCGCGTTGGAGCGAAAGGCTGAAAGTGTTGTTTTTATGTGCCCACTTATCGCCCACATCAGGGTCGAAAACCATTTCACGCTTTAGCTCCTGATCACAGAGCCAGTTGATCAATCTTTAACTGGCGTCTGACGACAAACAGTGATAGATACTACGCACACAGTCAGATACCAGCGCTAGCTCCACTCCCTGAGTAGTATTCCAACCCGATGCTTGGTCACAGCCTTACAAGGATCACGAGGCAAGCCTAGCACTTCTGTGACGGCGCGACGAAAGTTTTTCTTTCTTTTCTGTGCGGCCTCATTTTGATTCGTACACAGCATTTCCAGTATAGCTGCTTTGAGAGGAAATCATTTTGACAAACTTGAACTACGGTGTCGTTAACGATGTTCAAGGCCTCTGACGTCACTGGTTAACGGACAGTCATTACACAATGAAAAATCTCAACGGTGAAGGATATGTAGGCAATGAAGGTTACACAGGCAAAAACTGCCCGTGTGATAGTCAACTCACATGCAGTTTCCGGTCACAGGATCACAGTGGGCCGTCTCCAAGCATGTACAGTTGTCTGAGAAAGAAAACATATGAGTGTTGTGTGTTACCTGGGTTTTGATGGATAGCGTGTCAAAGACTCTCTCTCTCTCTCTCTCTCTCTCTCTCTCTCTCTCTCTCTCTCATACACACACACACATACACACACACACACAAACAAACACACACACACAAACACACACAAACACACACACACACACACACACACACACACACACACAAACACACACAAGCGTTGAGAGAGAGAGAGAGAGAGAGAGAGAGAGAGAGAGAGAGAGAGAGAGAGAGAGAGAGAGCTCTCCCGTTCGTTCTTATGAGCAACTTTGCCCTACTCACTCACTCACTCTCTCTGCTGCTTGTGTGTGCAGATTACTTAGAGACAGTTGAGAAACAAATATAAAAAGAAAAAGAAGAATACTCACTGAGGCAGTCCTGGCCGAAGAGTCCCTCTGGACACTGGTCATTGCACTGGTCTCCTTGGAAACCTGGCTGACACAGACAGGAGCCGTCACTGGCCTGACACTGGGCCGTGTTGTTGACGTTGCACTGACACGTGTGCACGCAGTTGGCCCCGTACGTGTTCTGGGAACAGGTCTGGGAAACGGAAAAGATGGCCACCAGAGTAAGAGATTGTTGACTTGGTCTTTGTAGGGTGAGTACACAGGCAGGGAAACTTGTAGATTGCACATTTCCAACACGTTATCTGAACAACGACTGAAAACAGATCAAATAGAGTTGTCTCCCCCAAAGTCCCGCCTCATCAACACGCATCTACTTCGTGGAAAGCATAGTTTTTGCTGTTCTATCTCGGCAGCCCTAGGTAGTGTTTAGTTTCTAATGGCGAACTTAGAAATATGACCTTTCACCATAAAATGAGCACTGCATGACATATTAAATATTTTGATGTGTTGGTATCCCCATGAAGATCTTTGAATGCCATCTAAAATGACAGTGAACATATGATCCTATCGTCTTTTCTTAGGGAGTTGTGGGTGGTCTAAGATAACAGGTTGTTAAACGTTCACTTAGTCAAAATCGAGCGTTATAAAGCAAAGACAAAAGTCCATGGCGTTTTTTGGGTCGGTAAATAGTTGCCCAACCTGACAAAAAGAACTTTTTTGTCACCTCAGAGTTCGAATTTGTTTAAAAACAAAATAAAATGCACAAACACGTAGATTAACGATCAAACTATTCATCAGAGCCATTAGCTGTCAATGACCAACTTTGACCTCCACTTCATTGTCTGTGCTGTATTTCAAAATCTGCATGTGTTACACACTGCTCACTTCGCGGTGGCGGGTCTCCAATGGGATGAGCTGTCGGGTCCAGTGCTCTTACCTGGTCACAGCTGGAGCCAGTAAGACCGGGCGGACACTCGCAGTGGATCTTCATGGACGTGCTGCTGGCAGAGCTCATGTCGCAGTAGCCCCACTTCGGCTGTGGATGGACAGTGGAAGGTGAAGATGATGGTTTTACATAGCAACTTTTTATTCATTTCTGGGTCTTAAATCGCTTTACACTTTAACCCCCTGATCATGGGGTCATTTTACGTAGTGACGTATCCCCAATGTCTGGATCTCAACATTACTCTTTACACACACACAGAGACACACATACACACACACACACACACACAGACACACACACACACACACACACACGCGCGCGCGCGCACAAACACACACACACACACAGACACACACACACACACACACACACGCGCGCGCGCGCACAAACACACACACACACACACACACACACACACAAACTCCCTCACACTCACACACACTCCCTCACACTCACACATACACACACATGGATACACTCACACACACACACACACACACACACACACACACACACACACACACACACACACACACACACACACACACACATACACACACAAACTCAACCCAGTCTCTCTGTCTATCTCTCTCTGTGTCTGTCTGTCTGTCTGTCTGTCTGTCTGTCTGTCTGTCTCTCTCTGTCTCTCTCTGTTTCTCTCTGTCTCTGTCTGTCTCTCTCTTTCTCTCTCTGTTTCTCTCTGTCTCTCTGTCTCTCTCTCTCTGTCACTCTCTCTGTCTTTCTCTGTCTCTCTCTTTCTCTCTGTATCTCTCTCTGTCTGTCTCTCTTTCTCTTTCTCTCACTCTCTCTCTCACTCTCTCTGTGTCTCTGTCTGTGTGTATGTGTGTATGTCTGTCTGTCTGTCTGTCTGTCTGTCTGTCTGTCTGTCTGTCTGTCTGTCTGTCTGTCTGTCTGTCTGTCTGTCTGTCTGTCTGTCTGTCTGTCTGTCTGTCTGTCTGTCTGTCTGTGTGTCTGTGTGTCTGTGTGTCTGTGTGTCTGTGTGTCTGTGTGTCTGTGTGTCTGTCTGTCTGTCTGTCTTTCTCTCTCTCTCTCTCTCTCTCGCTCTTTCTCTCTCTCTCTCTCTCTCTCTCTCTCTCTCTCTCACACACACACACACACACACACACACACACACACACACACACCTATCATGGAGCCGCTTGATTAAGTCTTCACTGGGTTCTAACAATAGCAACTGACAGACAGACAAGAAAGACAGTCAGGTACCCGCACCAACTCCTTTCCCTGGGGAGTATTCCAACCCGATGCTGGTTCACGGTGGCGCAAAATGGTTAATCTCACCACAGAGAGTAGTCACTTCCCTCACGGGTACCCGGTTTTACTCCTGAATGGGGAAAGGAAATGCAAGTGGAGCATCTTGCCCAAGGATGCGGCTCTAGGATCCCGCAGTTTTGAGGGCCGCCACTGCTGGCCGCAAGCAACAGCGGCCATGAGCACAACTGCAGGTTGGACAGTGGGCACAGATGTTGATTTTTCGAAAGAGCCTCATTGCACAACGAGCCACAGGGGAGGTTTCAGCTTTTGCTGTCTGTGTCACACAGCAAGCTGACGTGTTAAAAACCACTTTGAAGTAGGAAAAGGTCAATCACACCGTTAGAAATTCGTTAGAGGTGTCCGGGCTCAGTCTTAACATCCACGAGGAAATTCCGTGAAAAATGGCATGTCTTAAAAACTATGCTATCATGAAGTCTCTCAAAATACTTTTGTTTTGTTTTGTTTTGTTTCCGTTTTGGATTTCTCAACTTATGACTATT
>JAWQFJ010000116.1:0-2500 GCA_034096865.1 Theodoxus fluviatilis | reverse complement strand
AAGCATAGCTGCAAAAGATACTATTTGCTGACTTTTGTGAACACTGGTAAAATCGTCGTAAAAACTCAAGCTGTCAACCCCCACATGTTCAAGGAAACATTCTGTCTCTTTAATGCTCAAAAGGTGTGAAAACCCACGAAAAAAGAAAGCTAAAGTGATAATAGAAATTTTGAATAATTTAGCCAAAACAGGGGCTGCGGGAGGGGTGGGGTTGGAGTGGGATGGACTCGTCCGAGAAGAAGGGTGTGAAAAAGATACCCAAACTGGCGTGCCACACAAGCTGATGGGCTGCAATATCTGATTGGCTAAGTTTTTCCGAATTTTTGTTTTTCGAATCTTCATATTAAGTCATTGTGTGTGTGTATGTGAATCACTTCGAAATCACAACGGATTAACCGACCAAGATCGCTTGCCAATCAGATGCAGTGGCCCGCTAGCTTGTGTGACCCGCCATCTAGGCGGTCTTTCTCACACCACTCTCCTCGGACGAGTCCACTAGTGTAGTCCGTACTGGAAGCCATTCCAATGAATCTCCATAGCGATTTATCTTCGTAGACCCTGTATCAGTGAGTGGACCACCCAGCGATCATGTTTCACCATTGTCTGCTGCTACCGATGTTGCATACACGCGATCGCTCCACTGCAAAGACCTGCTTGCTACGTAGGAAAGCAGCACATCATGGTGATTGGGCACTGTCTAATTTAGATGGCAAAACGGAAGATGAATTCGCTGCTGTCGCAAAATATCATTATATGAGAAGCAGTTTAGGGACAACTGCAGTAACACGGACGCAGAGTGGAAGCGGACCTACCTGCACAGCGTGATGCAGTAGTGCGGAGTCATGTACTTCTTGGACTGGTCAGTGACAGGCACCGTGTAGGCAAAGTGGCGGTTGGTCGTGTCGTCCTGGTAACAGCCACGGTACACCTCGTTGCCTACCACCGTGCTGACTGGATTAATCATCTTCTGGCCTGGGATGCTGAAGTCCTGCAATTGGAGTTGACGTTCCCTCTGTTTTGGCTGTCACTGGTGCAGTTCTCCATGTATGAGGAGGGCACACAAACAATCGTAAACACTCACTCACACACACACGTATACACACACACATTCGCACGCACACACATACGCACGCACACACACACACACACACACACGGACATACAGAGAGAGAGAGAGAGAGAGAGAGAGAGAGAGAGAGAGAGAGAGAGAGAGAGAGAGAGCGAGAGAACTTTACATGATTATTCAAAGGTACTCAGTTTACTCATGCCAGTGCGATCAGACAGACTCGTCTGGTCAGGAATGCTGACAATTGAACAATCTCTCGAAGAAGCACACACTGCTTTCACTACATGGACGCACATACATTAGAAATTACAAACGCAGAAGAGCACTCTCTCATATCCGCTTACAAGCAAGCATACACTCGTGGACATATATACGGCCATGCAAGACTAGGCAGAAACATGCACATAAGCATACACGCACTTACAAACGCACATAGACGCACACACATCCGTCCACGGGGACACGACCACGAACCTGGAACTGGATGGTGGCATCAGTGATGTGGATTTGACCATACACAGCATCGATGCGGCCCTTGCTGAGCTCTGCTTCCACGTGTACTCTACCCACTCCTCCGTCTCCCCCACACCCCCCTTGGCCTCCGTACCTGGCAAAAGAACATAAAAGCAGACGGTGAGATGGCGGGAGTAAGAATATAAGCAAGGAATTTCATGATTTCCACTGGTGCTGTTCTCCGCAACAGAGTGGCTAACAAGGAGAAGACGTCTAACGGCGAGAAGTCTGTATTTAATTTCAATACCCATACGTCTTTGCATTACTGGTGACCACAGCATTCTCTCTTTGCACATCATAACTAAGACACTTCGAGCGGCATGATACACCGTTTCATTAATACGTCCCGTGTAATCAACAGATAGTTCTTGGTTGGCTTCAGAGGCTAAACGTGACTGGCGAGGTATGGCGAGTGTAGTGCGAGTAAAACTGGCCAGAATCGTATGCACCTATCTCAGGATATCTGATTCGAGAGCGGTGCATGTTATGAAGGATGTTCAAAATAAATATTTATTATTTGTTCTTACATAAGAAGTGGATTCGATACTGAACACTGTCGCATGTTGCGCGACAAAGTGTGATGTGGTGATTATTAAGTGTTATTGCTAAAACTGATGGTGTAAAAGTTCTTCTCCATATCCGCGCTCGCACGCCTGCCGCTGTGGGCGTGGCCACCGCGTAGTGGAATGTCATAGCTTCGCTCCGGGTGAACCCAAGGGGAGGGGGGTCTTCGGAGGGGTTATAGTGAGTACGATCTACGGGGTCTACTCGATTGTTAGCAGGGGTTCGTGGCCTACGGGACCTTGGCGAGTAGTGATTGGAGAAGATAGTAGAGGCGGGAAATCTCTCATTAGTGATTGGCGGTTAATCACGTGGGGGAGGCAATATCGGAGTGGATAGCGTTTAGTCTGGGCAGATCGT